>JAAGNO010027634.1:0-15820 GCA_033439905.1 Ceryle rudis
GCTGGCCGGGCCGACGGGAACCGAGAGCCCACCAGGCTGCCGTGAGGGGCTGCCAAGGCTGCGTGCAGCCGTCCCCGCTTCCCGGCCAGCGAAAATAAATAATTGTTGAGGGCGCTTTTCAGTGTCAATTCACACCGATAGGCTCCGATGTTGATTATAACGTATAAAGGAATTGGCAAATTCGGAAGAAATGGCACGGTTTTGGTGCAAATAGTACTTTGTGCATCCGTGAAGGCTTTACTACGCATCCGCCCAGCGCTGCGCGGCTCCTTGCGCAGGTTTGCAGAGGGAGCGGTCCCGTCGGAGGACCCGCTTGGCGTAGGCTGGACATCGCAACAGATTTTTAGTTGCTATTTTTCAAGTAAAGTAATTGATCTTTCCCGTCTGAGCAGTGGTACATACTGACTACTCGGAGCCCTGCGAACAGTCTAAGGCTTACACAGTGCCGCTCTGTTTCCCTGCACAGTGGCTCCAGCGGAGAAATCATGCTAGTATTCCTTTCAAATTCAACCCACCTCATCTGTACGCTCTACAGTGCTGTGTGAGGTGACCTTGAGATACGTATTTGATGTCTTCGAGGCTCCTCTAGTGCCGTGAAGAAGTATTTCTGAGAAATAGCAAACTTTTGGTGATGCTTTCATGATAGAAATACATCACGGTACTTGAAAAATGCGGGAATATTGAAATAGGCTGTGACACAAATTCTAGTGATGATTTTGAACATTTTAACAGTGCATAGTTCTATGCAAGTTTGTCACTCTTGGCAAAGGAGCACAACACACTTCCTGAGAGGTTACCACGGGAGTCTTCCACCCTCACACCTACTTCCTGTAACCATGACAGTACAAGTTTATGAAAATAATTATTTTATTGATGGTTTTTAACAGTATAATAAATTGCCTTTGAGGTCTTCTACACAGAACATATCTTTGATTTCCTCCTATTTTAGTCCTTAGTTGCTGAAAAATGTGATCTCCCAGATAAACTTGATGGTACTTTTTAGCACTGCTGTTCTGAAATATTTTCTTTAAATTTACTAATTGTGATTAGTCTGTTTTAGTGGTGTTCAATTATAACTGGTGTGGCTTGGGTATAGAACTTTTAAAAGCCCATAGAAGTCTACCAAAAAGGATCTTTTTATTCAGAGTTGTATCGAACGTAGCCATAATAAAGTTACCTGGTTCCTCTGAAGCACTAACTTAGGATTTCTTATGGGACTATAGACACCATTTTACTTCTTGATGGTGTGCAGCATTATTTCCTACAGTTTTAGTTTTGTCATAAGCAACCTGAAAGTCAGGTAAGCCTGCATGAAAGGGAGACCACTGCTTTCTGTGGCTTGCCAAAATCTGTCTTAAGGCATAAGTGCAGGGGTTTATTCTGTATGAATTCTTCATTATCTGTACATTTCAGGGCAGCTTTAGTTTGGACTAGCTGTAGTCCAGTCCCTGGACTGAATGCCCATTAGTGGTTGAAATGTTTTAGGTGCATTTCTGGAGCTTATCATCTGTTTGGAAAAGGCATAAGCTAAGCCTGCCCTGCAGGTCTTCTGCCATTAGGGATGCCCCAGTCCAACAAATGTACTTACAGGGAGGATGAGGGAGGATGTTCTCCTCAGCAAGCTGGTTCCTTTGAGCATTCTCCCAGCTGAGCCATCCTGGCATCTGTGGACCAGCATTGAGCTCTGTCCACTGAGCATCCCAAAAAGAAGACTGCTGACTGATTGACTGTTTCCCAAAGGTGGTATGCTATGGAATTCAACTTCATTTTGTTCGGATTGACCACTGGTGACATCTTGGCTCTAAACCGGGGTCCTGAAACAACTGTAAATATCCCAATAAGTGGAGACATTACTGAAAAGATCCCTTAGTAGTTGAGGCTTGAGAACAAAGGTGTTTATATGGTACTTTCAATAGTCACAAGAAGGAGGAGCTGCATGGCATTACACTGCCACAGCAGGGATGGTGAGAAGGATACTTTTTGCCCCATGGGGTAGTTGATGGAAACATGTCTGGGACTTGCCTTCCATTGCTTCCAGGACTGAAAAAGATAAATTATTAACAGCAACACTTCCACTCTCCCATGTGTTACCAACTGAAGTGCTCTATAGTTTTGTCTGCAGTTTAAGAACTTGAAGTTTTGCTTTCTTTGCAGAAGATAGTATGCTTTTCCAGACCTTCTTCCACATTTTTGAATGTGGAAGAATCCTGTCATAATTTTGATTAAAATATTCCTTGTGACATAATTCTTGGTTTTGGCAGCTCTTTAACACCTCTTTCACAAAGAATGGGTGACATCCAAAATGAGTGACCATGGCAAAGAGGCAGAGTACAAAGATAATGTCCTGCTCAGAGAATATCGAATAATAAAAAAGAATCCAAGATCACTGGGAAAAGGGATATTTTTTCCTGTTTCCCATTGGATAAGAGCTGTAGGAAGGAAGACAACAACTTTTAATGAACATATGAGTAAAAAAAAAATTGCAAAAGTGATGACTATGCAATATCTCTCTAGTGATACTTCATGCTTTCTTAAATGTAGAATGAGGAAAGGTGTGTGTTTGTGATTCTGCTCAAAACAGAGGAGAGCCGTATGCCTCACACTGTGCACTTCATATATGGAGATGATGACTAAAAATGCTGATATTTGTAATACTGACTGGTTTGAGTAATTGGAAATAGGGACTTGCAGGCCCAGGATACTTGTAATCTGTGTCCAGTTTTCCAGTCAGTGGGGAGAACTGTTGTGAAAATAGGAACACCATCCACAGGCCAGAAGCAGGACTGGTATTAACTGTGAAAGCAGCATCATTAATTATCAATATTGCATTACAGGGTAATAGTGTGCACAGAAAACAGAACAGGAAACCGAGCTCAGGATCTTTGGATTATTCATTGTCAGATGTGTGCCTCACTGTGCTTGGCTGTATGACTTTTCATACTGCATACACCTCAGCTAAAAAGAAATGAGAATTAGGATGGGTATGCATTTTTTCTTCCTTGGCACAGAGCAGGTGATATTTTGCAGTAACAATACTGGTATATTCACAATTTTAGATCATTTTTTTAAAAAGTAAGGTAAATAGTTGAGTTTGAAAGCTATGAAATGAAACTTAGGAACTGTAAAATGACTACCTTAATGACTACCTTTATAGATAAAAAACATACACTGCTAATATTTATACTTAGAGAAAAGGCAGGTAACAAAATAGGTCATATTCATCTGCTTAGTCATAATTGTCATTTTATACTTAAAGTAGTCCCTTGAGTCAAATACAGCTTGTGAGCAGTCTTCTTGGATGGCAGAAAATGGCAATCTGGAGATACTTTTAGTGTGCTTTGGGGATTTCAGTGCAGTGGGAAGGCTCTGTAAGTGATCAGGAAGTGATCTGGAGTGAGACACTAAACCTGGCTTTACCCTGAGATCTGTAGACAGTGCAGTGCTGTGCTTTACTGAAGAGGGCACCCCACCGTCCCAACCTTTTCCCTTTCCTTCAGGTCTCTCTGTAAGCCTTCACACTCTCACCCTTCCTTCAGAAATAAAAAATGTATAGGTCAAAATTCATGCGCTCTTTGTGCCTCATTTTTATCCTTCTTTTTATATGCTGTAAGGTTGATTAAGATCTTCTTAGTGCAGATTCTACTTCCTTTTAAGAGCCTGCAAAACACTTAGGACAGTGCTTTCAAAGAATTAATAGTAAATAGCAAAACTCTGAATTGAAGTTATTCTCCTTTAATAATCAAAATGAGAAGAGAATATGTAATAGGAGCTATAGGATTCTCTTTGTCCTATAATATCCACAGCCAGAATAATTTAGTGACTCTTTAATCACGTCAGATGAACATCTGTAACACTCAAGTGAAATCCGTTTTTAGATCTCCCAGCCTTGCGTCTACACTGCTCATACAACATCCTTTCTTAACATTACAGAATTTGCTTCCTCTTGAGGCATGCAAGTCCAACACTGCATGCCTAATGACAGAACCGCCCCTGACAATACATTTTCTTTTCCCCCCTCCATCAACTCTGTTGACTCTCCACATCCTTCATCCCAAGTGTGAGAGACGCCAAAGCTCTTTCTCCCTCTGATGCTAGCTCAAGAGAAGTAGTAGGAGTTTAAGATTAAGGTCTTAAATTAGAAGCTATAGTGATTATCAAAAAAGACAGTCCTGGCTTCAGAGAATGAACTGTCCAGGATAAGTTAGGAAGACATTCAACAAGTATTGAGACAGACATGAAGAAGGTGAAGGCAGCAGTTAGTCTGTATACATTGTATAGTTTAGTGGCCTCAGTGGGCATATTGCATACCATAGTAAATTGTGTATATATTTTTAGGATTGAGACCTTTGCTTCTATGCATTTTAGGCCTGTCTTTATGTGTATGTTGTTTTTTTTTGGTATAGGAAATGAAACACTCTTAGTGGAATACCCCAGAAATTGTTTTGGGGTTTTTTTGTGATAAACTAAATTCATTTTCTCCAGCTTTGCCTTTTTGTTGTTTTCTGAAGCGGCTCACTGCAAAACCCTATTTAAATTGTCAGGTTAAATAAGTTATTTTAAAAGTAGTGCATAGAGAAATACAAGTAGTATTGTTATACTCAGAAGTATTTTACCACACTGAGCCACTAGAATGCAATGTGTCTCCTTGTCCCATTTCAGTGTTGTGATGCACTCGCTACGAACACTTCTGAATCTATGAGTCACGTAAATAAGAGCCTAGTTTATTTGCTTCTAGCAGTGGAGACAGAATGGCTGAATTCAGTCACAAACCCAACTTTTCTGGGAATATTTTCACATAAGCAAGTTGATCAAAGCATTCCTTCCTCAGCAAGAAGAAAGAACATACTTAATCAAAATGAACTTTTCTTTGAGAAAAGATAGATTTCTGCATTATTTGCTCTCAAGAAATTTAGAATTAAAAGATACTCCTTTCAAAGCATCCTGATCTATCTTTGAGGTTAGTGCACCTCGGAACAGGAGAACTCTGCTCTGCAGTTGAGCAGGAGGTAGGCTAGGTAACTTCCCCTTCCGCTTACAAGTGTTTTTTGATCTTGTTACTCTAAAGGGTGGCACCGTCACCTTCTGCCTGTGCTTATGGTTTGCAGTTCTTCCATGGAAACTGTAGTTGCAGATCCCCTGTTAATCTCTAGTAGCCCCTGCTTATTTGCTGTGTTACATTGCTGGGGAGATTGAAAGTCCTAAATAGTTTTCCTTCAAAAATAGTTTTACATTAGAAGTTTTGGGGTTTTGACTTAATTCTGATCTGGGATGAAAACTGGTGCTGAATGTGGGCCATCTCCATTGTCCAGAACTTCCAGATTTAAAATCAGATCTATCTGAAAGTATCCTTAATGCATTGCCTCCAAATTACATACTCCTCAAACAGGCAAGTCCACTAAGAAAGGAAACAGACATTTTGGTTGAGAGTTTCTTGTACTTGCTCTTTAAGAGGCTGTGCCTATATATGGTAAGACCCTGAAGAGTAAAAGCTAGAACAGAGCCAAATAGAAATGGCTCTTTTCCTCTTGCTGTAGCAACTGCCTCACAAAAGGTAGGCATGTTGTATTTATATTCATTATCAAGGTTGTCTGCTGCCTCCAAGGACAAACAAGAAAGAAAATTTGCATTATATTTCAAGAACATGTTTACAAAATATTTCACTGCTCACATTTAAAAGTGATTATTAGAAAAACAGTAAAACAGAACAATAAAAGCTGCCAGACTGAAAACTTAACAGTCTGATCTTTGCTGATGGCAAATTCCCTTGGAATTCTGTTGAGTAGATTTACAGCCATGAAAATGACAGCATTAGATATGTATTGCCATGTATAGTCATACCTACGCTGTGAGAAAACAAAGTGGGCACGATTTTAACAAATGCAGTAGTCCTACACAACAGCTGCTTGCACAATCCTTTCTTGTTACAGGAGCACATTTGATGAGCAAGATAGATGCTTCTTGCTTGCTGAAATAAAGAGCACATGTGAATCTCTTCAGCTGGGAGTCACTTTGTCAACAGGGAGGTGTAAGACAACAAGTAATTTTACTTATCTCTTAAACTGATGCAGGAGTGCAGGTCTAAAATCCATGATTTATGTATGTTGCGTGGGCTGGCAGCAGTCACTGGAAGCTGTCCATAAACTGAGAAATATATTATGCCCTGTCATTTGTGCTGGTTTTAGCTAGTCAAAAAAGAACCCTAAAATAAAGGCTAAAATAAGTGCAAAGATATGAATTGAAAGAAAAAAAGAAATTGAACACAGAGGGCTGGTAAAGACATGAGGTAGATATTCCTCAGCCAGATAACAAAACTAGAGTGCTGCCAGTTTGTTAGCCCCTGGTGATATCTCTTCCCATTGCAGTGGTGGACACAGAGGATCTCAAAGGGATAACTGCTCTGAGAAGAGGTCCGCAGGAGGGATGGCTGAACAACAGGGGGTATTGTTTTATTCACTGTTCATGCATTTTAGAAAAGAATGAGCTGTTTGTGGCTGCCTTCAAACCCACCTCTGAGGGTAAAACCATCCTGACTCCCCTTTTAGGGCAGTCAGCAGAACTTGAACAATTGGGAAGCAGTAAATGGTGACATAAGGAGCGAGGGAGCATCCCTTTGCTCCCGTGAGCAGCAGCAAGAGTTTGTGTAATGTCAACAATATTACCTTCAGCTATTTTATGGTACCATCTCTGGACAGAAATGAGAGGTTGAAAGAAGACTTAGTTTCATGGGCATCAGAGGTCAAAAGAAGAAATATCAAGATTATACTTAATTTTATTACTTGGAAGCATTTCCCTCTCATCTCTTCCTACTGTAAGAGATGATTTTTTGATCCTTCCCATGAGTTAACTTCACATATTCTTAAACTATCTGTTGCGGCTTCCTTTGTCTCGTCAAGTGTCTTCTTAAGTGGCTTGTTCTTTGTTTCAGTTTCTGCCCCTTCACCTAGCACATTATGGCTTAAATTTTACGTCAGGACATTATCAATTAACAATCATTTACTTCTGGATATTATCAATTTTTCATTTCAGAAAATCTGCAAATGTGTTTCAGTATTGTCTCTCTGTGTTAGACCAGTCTGAGATGCTGACCATGGGAATGGGAGCCAAGTCAAATTCCTGTCTACCCCTCTTTGATGAAGGCAAAATATCACCTGCCTGTCTGTCAGGTGGGGAACTGAGGAATTAGAACATTTGTATAATAGGATGAAAACAACAACAATGAGGCTATAAGAGTATTATAAATATATAAAAAGTATTATGAATATAGAGAAAAACTCAACACCATAGTAAATCACTGACTTAGAGTGAAAAATGCCATCTGGTTCTGATCCAGAATCCCTAGGGAGAGAGGCACATTTTTAGTTAACTTCGTTGAGTTTTGGAATGGGACCTAAATGACCCTGGTGTCTAAATTAGTGTACATTTGTACTTCATCTATTTGGACTGTGAGCGGAACTGCAGAGCGGGGAAAAGAACATGTATTGCTCTGGAGTAGTAAGACAGGGAAGACACAGATGGTTTTCCATGAGATAAGAAAGAGCACTTGTAAGTGGAGACGTCATCCATCTTGTTAGAACCATTCATCTTGTGAAATCTTCATCCCGGCATTGTGTATTTCTCTCTGTAAAATATTCATCTTCCATTTTGTTCCCTGAGCTTTTCACCCACACGTTTTCACCACCAGCAGTGGAAGTCCTTCTTTTCTTATGTCTAAGTGGCTAAGAAGTCACGGAGGTGACTGTGCAGGCCTGTTCATGTAGACAGCGTATTGGCTAAGGAGTGTTTATTTCTCTGATAGTGTTAATCTCATGTACTCTGATGCCTGTGTCCAGCAGAGAAATATTTAGAAAGCTGATTATGTATTAAACACCCAAAATGAGATATAAAGTCGACAAAATCTCTAAACTAACAAGGACATGAGAAATGACTAAATACTGACCTATTTGATAATAATACTTAGGACTGATATACTTTTCATTTTTAAGCCACTGCATGCATTCAAACTAATTAATACCTTCAAATATCCCTGCAGCATATGCAAGTCTCTTCTAAAATTTACAAAACAGGAAACTAGGATATGAAGGCCTAGGTATCAAAATTTTAAATGGAGATTTGGGTGTTTGGCCTCTACAAGATCTGGGTCGCTCTTACATGTAAAAGCCTTCATATTTGTTCATGTATTAGCTACACATGTTGAGAAGATTTGGCCTAAATGGCTTATCCAAGGTCTTAGAAATGAGTGGCAGAGATGGGAAGGTAACAGAAGAATGCATCTTCTTTAAAGGTAAAAAGCAATTGAACGATAAAATTATTTTTGGTTTTAAGTGTATTATGCTTTTGAATTTAATAATTACAATAATTTATTTAATTTTATGCTATTCTTGGAAAATTAAGTTTGGAGCATAAGATAAGAGATGCTGCAGCTGTACTGTATCAGCTCCATGGTGTATCCAGACTAGGACCCTCTGTGACTGTGGCCAAGAGGTTTTATTTCTACTGTTGCAAAATACTTAGAGTGGACTTGTCGCTGTATATAAATTATCTGTTGATCCATACACTTAGGTAAAAGCAAAAGGGTGTTGTACTTCATCAGTTATTGTACTTGTTTCACTTGGTGTAAGAGTAGATCACCCTTCCTTCATAAGAATACTCCAAGGATAAGAAATACTCCAAGAAGATTGAATAGGGGGAGGATCTCCTCAGAGGCCCTGAGCTACTTGGTCTAACTTTGAAGTTGGCTGTGCTTTGAGCAGGAGATTGGACTGATGACTTCCAAAAGTCCGTTCTAAGGTGAATCACACTGCTATTTCCCTTTGATGGAAACCACTGTGTGGGAAAAGAAACTATACAGTGGAAATTATGAACTGTACAAGAGGAGAGCTAGCTCCCATAGAGCTGTAGAATGGGATTATCTTCCTCTAGTTTACCAGTAAGGACATATGGCCCCTGCTAGGGTACCACTTGTAAGATACCTCTCTGGGTAAGTAGTGAAGGAGATCTGGGAACTAATTATTAAAAGTGGTTAACAGGATACCTAATCTTGTGAAATGATCTCAGCTGCCACTGCTATCATTGGAAGGAAACAGTGCACTACACTTCCCAAGCAGTTCTCAGCTCCTTGCAAATGGTATTCAGGTACACCTTAAATTACTTGATGAAATGATGAAGTACCACCAGATGCTTCTAAATTTTCTCTTTTCCACCTGCTCATTTCATCAGTGTTTTCTGGGCCTGATGCCTCTGCATAAATACCTGTAAGACAAAATCAGCCCCTTTGTGCTGCCTGTGGCTTCTACAGTGCTCTGTCCTCTCTGGTGATGATATGAAAATTCCTCTCAGCAACTTTTTGACATGTGAGTAATGCCACTCTGTACAACAGCCACCAGACGGTAATGAAGAGCAGACTGGTTGTGTGTCTTCTGTAGATTAAGTGTATTACCACAATGGCAAATTTTGCCTTTGCAAGCAGAGCTCACAAGTACAGCTCTAAATGCCAGTTTGCTCAGCTGTTTACAGACCCCTGGGCCACTGCAGAAGTCTGCTTGGCAGCTCTGTTTGCATAAAAAATAATTCTGTTTGGTTTTATATTAAACATTTTAGAGGGAATATTTTCTACCTAACAAATGGGTACTGATATTATTATTTTGTACAAGGAGGTTATAATTATAAGGAAGTTTTTGACTCTAGCTGCTGTACAACTACACAAGCTATCCCTTGTGAGAAGGTCACTGCAGAACACCTTTAGATGACTGTATGCCTCATTTCTGGCACCATAATATTTCTTAAAATGTCATGAAATAAAGGATATATCTCTTCCAAGGTAGAAAGGAAGGTCTCTCTGTTAGTGTGTGCACTGGACATCAACAAACAGGTGGGAAGTGAACCAAACCAAAAGCAGTGTGTCACTTCTTAACTGAGTATCAGTTGTCAGTGCAGAGATGATGCTGAGCCAATCCCACAGCACAGCAACATGAGAGAAGAGCAGCATAAACAGAGCCTCATCAGTACTCCTAGCCCTAGACTTTGAGAATCAGAAGTTAACCCCACAGAGATCATGAGATTCAGAAGTCTCAGATTTGCTTTTCTGCCTGCAGGATTTGGGGTTCTTTATGCATAACCTTGTAAAACACCTAGGTCAGATTTTCAGATTTTACTCCTTCATTGTACAATCCAAAGACTTTGCTACTCTCCCCTTCTCTCTTTTAAAGAAAAATAAGATTCCTCCTGACTTTGAGAGACCTGGACAAGCCAAGGACCATGAAGGCAGGCAGAAAATCACTAGAGCTGATGCCAATGGCTTCAGTGTGAGTCAGGAGCCAGTCCCATGGCTCCCATGGCATATTTAACTCATTCCCCAGGCATCTGCCCATTACTCGTATACTTCTGGGATTAATAGAGGTGTAATGACTGGGAACACAACTCCAAGGTGGTAGTCAGTTTGTTGGTACTTCTGCTCTCTGGTTGCGTCTGGGAACAGGGACCAGGAGTGGGATGCAGCTGTCTTAAAACTTGGTGGCAGAGTGGGAGGCTCTGCATGAAAGCAGGAACCTGAAAGACACTGCAAGGGGGAACACCCAGACTTTGTCCCCTCTCCTTCTGAGCTACAACAGCCTCATGAGCTGCCCCTGCCTCAGCCCCCTGCCCGCTTCTCTGCTCTACCTGCTGCTGAACCTGCAGAAGGTTTGATGCTGTTGCCTGGGGAAACCAACATTTTTGACACATTTCACATTGAACTTTGCAATCCTGACAGGGGAAGGCAGGGTACAGGGCAGTGACTTCTCAGATTCCTTCCCACAACCCTGGCTGCCATGTCCTTCACCTCAATGAATCAGAGACAGCCTTGTACTGCTTTTAGAAGAGATCTTATCATAGTTTTCTGGGGGTGCCCATTTTAGAGACAGAAATCAGGAGATCTGCTTTATTCCCCCCTCTGCCACTGAGAAGGTGACTGTGACTGCCTTGATGGCCTTTTCACCTCTGGGTTCCTGCTGCAGATGTGACATGGGTCAGTGATGTGCCCAGTTATATGAATGTAGGGGCTGGGGAAGCAATAGAGTTAGACAAGAAATGAGAGATGGAAGCACAAAAATTCTCTAATGCTTTCTTGCTGAGAACACTTTTTACCCCAAATTGTCTGGGCAGTGAGTGCTTCCACAAACATGTTTCCATTTCTGTGTGTAGAACAGAGGTCCCCTTAAATATGGAGCTCACAGATTACCTCCTTAAAGATCCATGTGTCAATCACTAGAAGAAGCCACATGAATCCTATTGCAATCAGGAATAGCAATATATATATGTATGTGTATATATTTGGTACTCAAAGGATTTTCTAGCCTTATTCTAAGTTATCAAGGACATGTGTGTTAAAATAACCATGGTACTGTAGAACAGTCCTGTAAATACCATATGTCAGAGGAAAAAATACACAGCTAAATGCTTGTCAGCATCAGTTCCTGCAATTTTGTAGGAGTTCTGGCCATGGACATGAAACAAAGCTGGGGCAGCTGCAGGTTCAGTTTTATACAGAGGTTATACTGTGCTTTGAGGGGACAGCTGAGGTGGTGATTAGAGAACTGACATGGGACACAACGGGCTTGAATTATGCTCCTGTTCTGCTGCAGATTTTTTACATGGTACTAAGGTGGCCTGTTGTCACTTAAGCTTTTTGCATCTCAGTTCCCAGCAAAACAAAAATAATAGTATTTTCTTGTGTCCAATCCTTACCTAGTCTTATCTATCTACACTGTAAATTCTTTAGGGAAGAAAGTGCATCTGGTAACATGGTTGCTACAATGAATGCAATGGGATTCTTTTAAAACTTGGGGTAACAACTTTGTGATCAGTTCCTGAAGTAAGAAGCTGGAAAGAAAACTGCTAGAACTCCATCAAGGAGAGAAAGCTGGACTGGAAGAAGAGACAGAAAGAACTTAAGCATCTATCTTACTGCTCCTATATTAGAACTTAAACTGCAACCAATAGACCCCAAATCCGGGCTTCTTAAATGTAAACACTTCACTAGAGAGGCAATTGAGGCCCGTAGTATCCTCACATTGCTACGGACGGAAAACTTCATATAACAGGCAGTTCAGGCATCTCCTAAGCTCCAGATCTGAGCCTTGATAAAGTCAGAAACAGGTGGGTTTTTTTTGTAGGTTCCCATGATCTCTTTAGTGTGTGTGGATGCATGAGTGGAGGGGAGTGAAAGACCCCTTGCACCCTTGAAGGGCTGCAAGGAGGAGAGTGAAAAGCCCAGTAGTTAGCCATACAGAAAAGTTATCAATATCTTTTCTTGGTCATCTACCAAGAACAGGATTGGGTTATACATTTTCATATATTTAGAAAGAATGGATATTGAACCCCTGACCTTTAAAAAGCATGTAGGGGAAGACAAGCTGTTTGATCAAGACTGTAAGAAACTCTATTGCTATGGGCAGAAACTGTAAAAAGC
Source organism: Ceryle rudis (assembly GCA_033439905.1). Taxonomy (NCBI): domain Eukaryota; kingdom Metazoa; phylum Chordata; class Aves; order Coraciiformes; family Cerylidae; genus Ceryle; species Ceryle rudis. The sequence continues at coordinate 12,446 of JAAGNO010027634.1, forward strand.
CCAATAAACCAATGACTTAGCTATTCAGATATAGAAACATTTAGGTGCTTGGCAGAGAGCCCAGTTTTATCTCTTCTAAGTGTTACAGGCTTCCAAATATGCAATATATAGTTGGGCATTAAAGATTTCCCCAGTCTTTTCCATATAAACTTGGCTGTCTTCATGCAATTCATGCCAGGACCAAATCAGTTCAAAATCAGCTGAATGATGAAATCTGCTGAGGAAAAGGATGTAACCTATGACCTACCTGTATAGCCTGTAAAGTTGGTGGAGCCTATGGTTTACCAAAAAAACAACAACGTGGAAAGGTTGTATCCTTCTGCAAGAAAAGTATCTACTTCATTTTTCTTTCCACTTAATGTGATGATAAAGTAGAAGTGGGAAGAGTGATGAGAAACTTTCCTGCTTCTCTGTGTTTTGATAAATAAAAAATGATGAAGCTATACTTGAAGATCCATAGCTTTGGATAAAACTGCTTTGGAGACATGGGCAGAATGTCTGCTTCATCGAAAAATCATTAGGAGGATACATCAGCATAGGGGCATCGAAAAAAAAAAAAATCTATTTAAGATATTCAAGTGCTTTCTGAGCATATGGAGCTGGGCAAAAATAGTACCTTTCTTACAATAGTCCATGATGGGTGCAATATCTTTGGAGAAATCTCTGTGGTAAAAGCTGGAGAAGCTGAGAAAATGCTGAATTCAGCAAATATTTTAAGGGACCATCAATCCAGTCTGTGACCACTAAATCCTTCTTGGAGTCATCATGTTCTTTTAGAGAGATGATACAACCTACAAATTCTTTGAAGCAGTATTTTCTGCTTCAAATACATCTGCTGGTGACAAAGAACAACCCTGGGAATTTCTGTATGTTACAAATACATTACAAAAGGATATAGAATATCTCAATATGTAATTAAAAAAAAAATGTTGAAATTAGCCAGGGCAAGGCATATATCAGAAGGTATAAACAAGTACTCAAGAGGTGATATATCTGGCTTACGTGACTGTTTACTGTTACTTGAAACTGGTTTATATTTCCTTTCAGTTTTGTTTTGTAAAAGTTTCAGCAATATACAAAAGACACAGTTTTTCAGATATAAAGGACAATGATGTCTGGTTTTGGTATTAAACTCACTGCATTCTTGATAGTCATTACTGGATCTAATTAATGTCTATTAATTAATATTAATCACTGATAAATTTGAGAAGTGTTAGAAATAATTTTTCTAGGCTTAGAGAAAGTGATTTCTTACTTAGTTTTAGCACTTGTAGGGAGTAAATGCACCCAGATGGCACCTGGATCCTACATCAATGCAACCTGCTGCAGGGAAGGTGTGATGGAAGGACACTATGTTTACTTGTTCTTAGAAAAACAACATAAGCATCTTAGATGCCATGAATACTTTTTAACTGGTGTCCTGGCATGGCATGTCCACAAATCTTTCAACCTCCTGTTACCTTTACTGAAGTACTCACACTGAAGAGACAAAAGGTATCCATAATATTGTTCTTTGTTCTAAAGACCCTGGAAAACATTCAAAGAACAGTTGCACTCCTAAAATTGCTGGAAGGGAGATAACTGAGTAAGTTTCTTTGATTTCTACCTGTAGCAGACTCCCATGTTCCTTATGACTCCAGGCATGGATCCGAGAGAAGGTTGAGTAGTAATGTTTATCAGGACATTCATGTGGTGAGATCATTACTGGTGAATACCACTCGACTTTTCTATTTCAGTTTGCACAGGTGTCTATACATATGCAGAAGGTAATAAAACAACTTGAGCCCAAGGGTGTGCCCAGCTCTGCCAGAGTGTTGCTGGCTTTTTTCCATGGCAGCTGCTAGAAGTGGCAGTGCTGTAGAGCAACAGTTTTTTTCTGTGACTAGCCAGCAGGATTCTGCCCAGCTCTCAGTTACCATCTATTGCTCTTGCTTTAGTTTTGTGAGTTTGGCTTTTGCTAGCAAAATCTTTCTGAAGTATCCCTAGATCAGATAACCTCACTTAGAAATATTGTCAATGTTCTGCAACAAGGGATTACTTTTTCCTGCAATGGACTAGATACTTTCTTTACTGGGGGCCAGTTCTAAGTACCCCTTTGGCATAGTCTATGCTATAGAAGAAGACTGGTCCAGAAAAATTATATGCATTAGTTTATAGAAGATCAAAAGAGGTGATTAACTCAGGCAAATATATCTGATCTGGTGAAATCAGACTCCTAAAGAGTTGCTGATCCATCCTTCTGTCATTCCAGATCAGATTGCTGATGAAGCCAGGGCAGTGGACTCTTTCTGGCATGCTGGTTTTCACCTGTGTGTGGAGTTAAACAGGCTGCTCCCAGAGCTTCATCACAGGATCTGAAGTGACCTTGGTGTGACATCCTACTGTCTGTATTGTCCTGGCTTGTAAATACTTCATGGAGCACATGTGCCGACCACAGGCAGGCTGCCCACTCTGTGAGGTTTCGTCAGAGCATTTGTCGTTTTGGTACGGCAGTCAGATCAGGATCCTGTAAGGCAGTCAGGAGATGAGGATCCTGTCAAAATCTCAGGAAGCAGACTGGTAATCTGCAGAGGCCTAAATAGAGCTTTTAAAATTGGAAGCAGAACTGACAGCCTAGACAGAGTTTTTTGAAAGATAAACAGCATCAGCAAACTAAATGGATTTCAAGCACAGCTTTAATTGTTTTTCAAAGGAATCAGCAAAGGGCACCGTAGCTGGAACCAGCTCTGAAGTACAATCATGATGATTTCAAGTGTACAGTAGTTTTGAAGATAATCAGGCATTTCAGTGCTTGGAGATACTGTAGCAAGTAATGAATAAAGCCTTTTTATGTCAGCATTGACAGTACTTTAGTCTTGGAGTTACAATACCTGCTTTATGTGCTCCTGCATGATGTACTTCACCATCCTCTTCAAAAAAATTGACATGCACACTGATTTCCAAACCTAAAGAATTGTCCCCGCAACACGCTTGATCAGAACAATTTATTGCCAATACCTATTGTGTGGGACACACAACCCCTTCTCTTCCTTTGTCCCTCTTCTCCTCTCTGCCCGACCATCTCAATAGCCTGTGACAGACTAACAGCACTTCTGAGTTGATTTTAATGTAGTTATTGCAGAATCCCTTGGACCTTGCATAATGGAAATTATTTGGGTCACCAAGTCTTGTTTCCTAATTATAGGAATTCAAAGAGAAAGGAAAAAAACCCGAAAAGATACAATGTGAAACCTTTCCCTTATTCTGGCATTTTTGCTTTTAGAAACCTAGGATAACCCACTCGCTGTCATGTTTTAACCTTGAAGTCAGAGCTCTTTCCTTTCCTCTCCCCCCACTCCGAAGCGGGGGGACCCTCCCGCCCCCCCTCCCCAAGCC
>JAAGNO010027635.1:0-28652 GCA_033439905.1 Ceryle rudis
GAAGGAAGGAAGGAAGGAAGGAAGGAAGGAAGGAAGGAAGGAAGGAAGGAAGGAAGGAAGGAAGGAAGGAAGGGAAATGTGCTGAGCCCGTTTGTTTCTGACAAACCCAGCCAGGAGCAGCAAAGCATGAAAGGGAAAGATTAGGCTGAAAGTACCAATGCTCAAAGTCCAGGGAGGAGCACAGTGACTGTGTGTATCACCACCAGATCCTTCCACAGCTCTCCTGGGGTGGTGGCCTCATCTTTTGGCAACTGTCACAATGACATCACCAAAGCAGTGTGGAGGGAGAGAGGCTGCCTGCAGTCATCAGGGGAAAAGATGCTTTCTAGAGAATAAAAAAAGCTAATTGGAAAAAGCACTGACATCATTCCATGAAAGTATTTTATATTTATTACACTGCTTAAAAAAAAAGTTCCATTAATAGAATGAATTGACTGTTTTACTTAAAAAGTAATGGATGTTAATTGTGAATGTTAAATGGCAGGGAATTTATCTGAGGGCTTAAAGTAATTCCTAAGAACTGGGTGCAGGACACTGGTGTATGTCACTCACTGTGTCGCTGAAATGGCGTTATCATACTCAAGGATTGCACAGCTCACAAAACAGAATAATTTAGACTCAAGGGTATCTCAAAGGGCTTTACACACTTCAACAGGATCAGAAAATTTAATTCAATAAAGCAAAAATTGAGGTAACAGATTATAAACCATCCCTTAGGAATGCTATACTTCAGACTTCCTGACTGTTTACATAATACAGGAGATGCACTAATCAACAGAGAGTGATTCAGCTTTGGAATACACTGGAGTGGTAGAAGGGTTGGGGGATAATTCACTTTGTTTCTGTGATGTAGTTTAAGATCTCTACTGGCAAACATTGATAAGTACAATTGCTGATTTTAAAAAGGAAAGAGGGGTGAAAAAGAAGGGAAGGAAGATCTCAAATGCCTTAATTGCAGTATGAAAGTTCAAAGAAAATAAGTTCAGAGCCTACTTTGCTTGCAATGGTTGGGACTGTGCTGATGGGGAGCCTGTGCTGGGTGGCTTTGCCGGGCCTTGGAGGGGATGGGTGTTCACAGCTCTGTGGGACACTTACAGGCAGGTCAGCACAAGATTGATTAATGAGACTGTTAGAAAACATTGCTCTCTATTATATCTATTTTCATAGAATTTTTGTTGTTATTAGCTTTATGTGAAATCGGGGAACTGACATACTGGGAGACAGTTTGGAGGTGGCTTATGTTTGAGCTGAACCTTGTCTCTGCCAAGAGTCAAAACAAATAGAAGGGATCATCTTGCCCTGCCTGTTTTTACACTCGGTAGTAAAGAGGGGATACATGACAGGACAGCAGCCCAAATATACCACTGGTTATGTTTACCTGCAAACGTTTTATGTAGTCCTGTAACAGGATTATCAGAGGCTTTTCTGATGGTTTTTGATTGTGTTGAATTCATTTGGTCTCAACTGTTAGAATCATTTTCATACAATTTGCACCAGATATTTTGAAAGGTTAGATGTAATTGCTTGTTTAAGCAAAACCAGAAATCATTAGTGAACATAACCAACCTATTTTAGCAGATTGCCCACATACTATTTTTTTCTGAAATAAAAAAAATATTTGCAGCAATTTTAACAAAATAGAGTCAAATGTAGGTGATGGAAAGTTGTCCAGAAGAGGATGTAAGTAATGATTTGTAAGATTTGGATCTCTAGGATAACTTTTATAACTCTTGTGTCTGTTTTACCTGATGATACTGTGCCTTTATAGCATAGCTGCTGGAAGTGTTTTAACTGAGACTGCTTAAAAAGGATATGAGTGACATTTCCCCTTTGTCTATTTATCAGCGAGTGTTAGTTCTTGATAACACATAGCCAAGCTATTCTGGGAAAGTGAACCACTTTCAGTTCTACTTCATACCAAACATTATTCTTTGAACTCTAGTTGAAGAAACCCAGGCCAAATTCTCGTTTATTGAAGCTTCAATAGGAAAAAGTAGAGAAAAATCCAATGAAGAACCAATTATATAGACCTGCAAGATACATTTTTAATCTGATATTGTTAAAGATCTAATATTCAAAGATGCTAATCATGTGCAGCTCCCACTGACATCCTGAAAGCTGCAAGTGATTGCTTTGCCGTGGGACCGCTGGAATTGGCAAGGACTTAGGATAGTGATGGGCCTTCTCTTTCCTGTAGGAAACAAGAAGTCTTTTGCTTTCTAGTCTTTCTGGTGTTTAAATTCTTGCTTTCAAGTGTTGATTCATGATTTCACTTATCTATGGATAAATTTCTTGTGAGACTATTGCTGTGGTCAAAGCCGTATAGATCTCACACCTGTTAAAAGAGCTCTGCAGTAAGTGATCTCATACATTTAGGGAAGGGTTAAAAAAAAAAAGAAATGACAAATGGTCCCTCAGAGCTATAGGTGATCTCACTAAGTAAATTGGGCACATTGGAGGCAGAGCTGCTGGGTTGTATGAGGGGCACTGACTTCTCCCAGGATACCAAAAGTACTCTGCCTTCACTCCTGCCTCCCTGCCTCTGCTCCTTCTCCATCGCAGTGGTCACTTCCACCTCACAGTAAGGGGGTTCACTTTCATAGCCACACTGACTGCATCTGTGTCTTCACCTCTTATATTAACCTAGCCTCAACATAACTTTTCCACTCATTATTTCTCCACCCCACCCCACCCTTTTTTTTTTTTTCCTTCTCTTACCTTGTCTCATGACATTTCTGTATTTCATGTTGCTGAGGAAACTCTGTACTGCTCCTCAGACAAAGGAAAAACACCTCCAGGGCTCTTTTCCTTATCTGCCTGCCTTGCATTAGTCAACCTCTTTTTCCTTTCTCTGGGATGCTGTTTCAGGGTTACAGAGGAAAGGTGATAAGATAATACATGAGACAAAAATGTGAAGAAGAACACAAGACTTTCTTTGAGCAGCTGAACGTGTCCATCTCCCTTTTCCTACTCAGGTCCTATGAAAACGGTACCATCAGTCCCTTTGCTACCTGCTGAAAAGGGAGACCAGCCAGCCTCTCTTCCTTCCTCACAAGCCAGGAAAAGTGCTAATTGCTCTGAAACAGCAGCATGGTCAGACACACCTTGTCAAAGGTCAAACCCCTGCTATCTGATGTTAGTTGTATGTCAATAAGACCATAGGTTTAGGTAAATAAAAATATTTTCCCTGCTACAGCTCAACCACTTTGATCAAGTCATAGGATCTTAATTTGAGTAACTGAGCAGAAGGATAATTAGCAATCATGCCAGTGATAGTACATTTATTCAAATTAAGTCAAATATGAGTAATCTGTGAGATAAGAATCAATTAGCAGCTGATTTTAGATTTCTCTAAAGGAGAAAAACAAATTCTAGAGGCTGTTCCTGCTTTACATGTAAAGAATGCCCAGGGCTTCCATAAATAATATTTTAAGGTGATTCAGAAAGCTCATTTCCTCCTTTTCTGCTCAGTTATGGAAAAAAGGGTTTTGATCTAATTGCTCTCCTAGCTTCTTTTTCTCTCCACTCATCCTGTGCCTTTTGGGTGGGATGCTCTCCACATCAGGGTTGAAGAACCATAGCACAGCTTGTTACAGGCAATGTACAGTATTAAGTTCACAGCCATTTGTTTCCCTGGATGTGGAAGTTTCTTGGGTTGATTTATAGCCTTTAGTGAGAATTTTTTTGGGTAATCATACAGATGCTCACTAGTGAAACCCCTGCACATGAACTCCTGTGAGACTCTTCGAAGTAATTTTACTCCACATAGTTTACTGCTCTGCTGGAAAAAAGGTGTGGGGAACATGGGCAGAGAGATACTGCAGCTGGACACTGAAGTTAGTTGATGTATGAACTCCGGGTAGGTTCCTGTTTGCAACAGGACCATGCAATGGTGACATCCCTCCTCTCAAATAAGACCTTTGTACCTGGCTTGTGTACAGATCACCTCCGTTCAGGTGTATCAACTTCCCGCTCTGTGCATGTTCTGCTGTGCTAGCCCACAGTGTCTGCGTGGACCAACAGCTTTGTACTGGGGGCTGCATAGTGCATTTTGGGGAGGTCTTTGAGAGCAGCTCCTGATGCTTCCTAGGCCTCAAATGTGGCCAGAAACCCTGGTCTCTGTGTGCACCTCCCAAGGGAGGGTGCATGGAGTAGTCAGTGCCAACCTTGTATACTAGTTTGTGTACAAGGCCTTGTACACTCTCCTGAAGGTCTACCTTCTGCTTTCTTGATACCCTCTCCTGTCAGATCCATCTGCTTTGCTGAGGGCTTGGGAAGAACTGGGCTTCCCAGGGCTCTGGGCAGGCTGTGTTTGCTGTCTGCATGCCCAGGTTGGCCAGGGTGCGAGACTGAACTCCACTGTGCTACTTGAGGGCAGGAGGACTAAAGACACACACCCTCCCTTCAGCACCTCTGATCTCTCTGCCCTGAAGGCCACCTCCCATGGATCCTTCCTGAGGAAGAAGCTGGGTCTGGGATGGGTAGCCCTGAAGCTTCACCCAGCCTTAAAGCAGAAACAGAACTGGCATCTCCTCCACTTAGGGCAATCAGTTGTTTCATGCACGTGGCAAGGAGTGCCCAGGAATCAAACCAAATAACACATTAATTAAATGGAAAGGTCCTGGAGCAAGTATGTTAGAATTTAATGAGTCCTATCCATTTATTCCTTTATAATATGAAGCTATCTTATAATAATATGAAGCTAACACATTAAAACAATCCTCTTTTAGGCAATGTTTCCATGAAGAGATTTTTCAGAAAAGTCATCCCCACCCAATCCTTGATGAATATCCAGGTGTGCCAATGGTGCTGAAACAAGGAAAGTGGGGACTTAAGCAAGCTGAGGACAGTGCTCAGCATTGCTCTGCTTCGGATGAAGGACCTCACACCTTCTGCATCAAGACTGCCTCTGCCTGCTGTTCCCTGGCTGTGCTCAGTTCACCTTGAGAGAACAAACACTGTCTGTGAAGGTCGCAAAGAGCTCAGGATCTTGTCCTTGATTTTTCTTAGAGGGAAACAGCCTCAAACTCCGTTTTGAGTAACTCTATTAACTGCTTTAAGAGAGATCCACATCTTCAAAAGAAACCCATAAAGCACACAAACAAAGATGCATTATTTAAAAGCAGCTGTTGCTGTAATGACTATGTGCAAAGAATAACAGAGCCACAAATCCTAAGCAGCACATCCTGCAAAGAAGTCTGTGCAGATGTAACCCTAAGACCTCATAAGCCTAACAGAACTAAGTACAGCTAAGCATCATGCTGACCCAGGCCAATAGCTTTAACATTTTGCAGTCCAAACCTCTTTTTTTTTCCCTTACTTCCACCCGTTTGGTCCAGCCCTGGGAATTTTGCCACTGAGAGCCAGACTGGCTCATAACAGTTGGATCAACTCAGTTTTCTGGGTGCTTGAGAAAACTATTGTGATGGGTTGACTCTGGCTAGGATGCAAGGTACCCATCACAGCTGTTCTATCACTCCCCTCCTCACCTACACAGAGGAGAGAAAATATAATGAAATGCTCATGGGTCAAGAGTAAGGACAGAGAGAGATCATTTAGCAATTACTGTCACAGGCAAAATGGACTTGACTTGGGGAAATTTATTTAATTTATTATCAATCAGATCAGAGTAGGGTAATGAGAAATAAAACCAAATCTTTACACACCTTTCCCTACCCCTTCCTTCCTGCTGTCCTTACATTTACTCCTGATTTCTCTGTGTCCTCCTCCTGAGAAGCACAGGGGGATGGGGAATGGGCGTTGCAGTCAGATCATCACACATTGACTGGACTCCTCACAAACTTCCCCTGCTCCAGCATGGGCTCGCTCCCACAAGAGACAGTCCTCCATGAACTTCTCCAACAGGAGTCCTTCCCATGGGCAGCAGTTCTTCATGAACTGTCCAATGTAGGTCCCTTTGTTGGGGTGCAGTCCTTCTGAAGCAGACTGCTCCAGCATGGGTCCCCCATGGGTTCACAGGTCCCACCAGGAGCCTGCTCCAGCTTAGGCTTCCCAAGGGGTCACAGCCTCCTTTGGACATCCATCTGCTCTAGTGTGGAGTCCTCCATGGGCTGCAGGTGGATATCTACTCCACTGTTAGACCTTCATGGGCTACAGGGGCACAGCCTGACTCACCATGGTCTTTACCATAGGCTTCAGGGGAATCTCTGCTCTGGCACCTGGGACATCTCCACCTCCAAGGTTCTTCACTGACCTTGGTGTCTGCAGAGTTGTTTCTCTCGCATATTCTCACTCCTCTCTCCAGCTGCAGTTTCTATAGTCCAGGAATTTTTCCCCCCCTTATTAAGTATGTTATCACAGAGGTGCTACCATGGTTGCTGATGGGCTTGGCCTTGGTCAGTGGTGGGTGCATCTTGGAGCTGGCTGGCATTGGCTTTATTGGACATAGAGGAAGCAGCTTCTCACAGAAGCCACCTCAGTAGCCCTCCCACTACCAAAACCTTGCCTCACAAACCCAATACAGCTGTTAACACACGCACCGAGTCCCAGTCAGTAGACAAGAAGAACTTTTGATATATTTGGCCTAACAATGGAAACACACAGTATAGCTTGTACTAATGAAATCCACCTCACTAGAATTAGCCCATATGTGATAGTGATTCACTCCATCACAGTGTTTCCCTCTGTGGATGTGATGATAATGAGGAGACAGCAAGCTGAGTGACTCTCAGTGGTGCATCAGAGCAAAATACACAGCAGACACACACCACCAAAAGACAGAAAATAGCAAAAAAGCACTAGGCAAAGCTGTAGAACTACCACTTACATAATCTTGATGAAAGCTCCAGAAAGGAGCTTCCTGGGTGCTGTTTTAAAAAAACAAAGACTCAAATCTGTCTAGTTTTCCATGCCTGAGGCACTGTAATTTGGGCAACTGCTCACTGAAAACCCATCGCATTTCTATTGCATTTTCTGGATGAACAGTGAGGCCAAAGAGTCACTCTGGTGAGCAGGAGAAGGGTTTGTCCCCTTGTTGGGGTCTTGGGTAGGGCAATTTCTTGCATGGCCATTGTACAAGCTGCAGTACAGTGTCAGCATCCTCAGGCAGAGACATTTATCACCCTGCCAGGCACAAGGCATTGTTAGCTCAATTCTCACTATGAAAACACAGAAGTTACAGGTGATTTGTTACAGAATTGTATCTTGAGTTTAAATCAAGAGAATTATTTGTCTTTTCTTAGCCTTTTAAAATATTTTAATCTATTCCATTCTGACAGCCTGACATTGCCACTAATGGATTTCAATAAATTAAGTTTTATGACTTGATGTTTGACACTGTTTATATCATATAGGTTTTCATTTATGTACATTCTGTTTGTCTTGATTCCCAAACCTCAAATTTATTAGCAAAGAAGAGCTGGCAGAGCTGATATAAAGAGCAGTATTTAAAATATATTTGTCAGCCAAAATGAATCTGTGATATAAAGTGCCTCTCTGTGAGTTTCATTAAAAAAGCCTTTTTTTTTTTGCAGGAGTTGTGCAATTACCCTACTCATATATATGTACACAAACATATATGTGTACCAAACAGGTATGGAGGATTCATCTATCATGACTATCACTATATATGAGTTGAAATAAAATTTACTTCAACCAAATGTATAGTTTTCTGCAGCTACAGGTGATTCCAGTGGCTAGAAAGCTAAGGTAAAATAAAATGGAGACCCACATTTCACTAAAGTGTTTTTGGTATCATGTCTGGCTTTAGGTATTTGTGGCTTTGCTTTCAAATGTATTGCAACACACAAATTTCCATGGTCTTACCTATATTTTACAGCCATGAACCTGTTGTACCCTTTGGTATCTGAAGCTACCACGTCTCACCAGACACAGACTAACTTCCCGGAGGTCATGCAGGGTTTTGTGAAAAAACCCAAAGCTTATTTTTTGTGCCCTGTGTTGCCCACTTAAACCTATATGTGTCCTACACCCCTTGTCTTGCTGGTAGACTGCTGCTGCTTCTGCAGCACCACTGCGCCAGGTTCTTCATGCATCCCTCTGATGTGCTCTCGATGGAGCAATGTTCCAGGAGCTGGCAGAGGGAGGTTACTTTTCCAGCAGTCACACAGAGGCTCCATCAAGAAAGCACATAACCCATAGTGACCCTTGGTGGGAGGGAGGGGGCTGATTCATGTTCTCTCAGTCTCTTTCACTTTTGCCAGGACTGCAGAACAGAGCAGTGCTCTGGAAGGAGGAACTGAAATACACCCCCAAAAAATAGGTACTTGCAAGAAAAATTGCCATGGGCCTTGAAAGGGGTGATCCAAAGTGGAAAAGGAGATAGAGACTCTGGAAATCTGCAGGTGTGGAGGAGAAGAAACTTCTATGGCTCATCACTATTGAAAAACCATGACCAAATATAAACCATTACTGGGGCCTGCTTTTGAATTAGAGTCGTGACTAAATGATCAAAACCCCCAGTTTTAGTGGAAACTGGCATAATAAAACATAACTGAGATGCCATCAGTCTTTGAATACTTGAGTTTATGTCATTTTTTTTCTAATATTCAAGCATGATTTGGAGTAAAGATTCACATTTATCTATACAGTAATATTTTGGCTTATAAATGTCAATAAAAGCCATGCACTCCAAGACATGCAGAGAATAGGGTTTACTTTTCTTTTAGAAAATGAAATAAATTGTTCCCTTCAGTGCTGTACTTTGTTTCTAGTTAGCTTTTAAAGAGGTCTTGCTAAAACAACAGGGCAGTGGTCTCACTGTTTGCCTGTCTTTTTCTGCATGGGCTTTACGTTTCCTCCCACCCTTCCCGCACATATCCCTTCTGTTCCCTGCTTTCTGTGACCACTCCTCCCCCTTAAGTCCATGGACGTCGCTCACCCCTTCCCAGGGACACTGCCATGCCTCCCTCCAGCGAGCTCCTACCTGTGAATACTGCAGTATTCACAGGTACTGGGTGCAAAGGAATTAATTAAAGACAAACTAGTAACTGTGCATTGGTCTTTAACAGGCTGCAAAACTCCCCCCTTTTCATTGGATTTTTATAGCTCTGCCTACTCCTATAAAGCTATTCAGCTTTGAGTGTGCTTACCAGGCGTTTCTAATTCTTCCTTCACAGCAACACTAAATGTGTTCAGCATTTACATACAAGGGCCTTAGCATCTGACTCTTAAATATACTGAAGGCAGATGTGCAAAGGTGCTGCCAGTGCCCAAGGTGGCTGAGTGCTATTAAGCAAGAAAATGCCACATTTTGCTTTTTCAGAGTATTCCTTGCAGCAGGGACTGGTGGAAGCGCTGACACTCAGCAGACCTGAGGTTGCTTCCTTGCATCTTCTCTTTCAACAGATGACACAATTGCCTCCTCTGTGGGAGCAAAATGTCGTAAAATACACTGATATGCAAGTGCATAGAAAAGAGTGGCAAAAATGGCAAGCAGGAGGAGAAGGAGAATAAATCTGAGGTGCTCTAGGCATTTCCTACTTTACAGGTAACCTTCATTTAGAGAAAATAGCTGTGTCCATGTCAAGGGCACACCAGCCTTGTTGGGATTGGGGGATGACTGAGGTCCCCTCAACCTTCCTGCTAAATCTCTGGATGATGGGTTCTTTAGGCAAAAAAAGCAAGCTGTGGGGGGAAGAGGAGCCTTGAGAAATGTAAGAAATAGAGAAGAACAGGGCAAGTAAAATTTAAGACTGCATGAAAAGAGCTTCTAAGAGTCTTATATGCCATGAGATTTGTTAAGCAATACCAGTCCTGAGAGCCAAGTGGTGTGAAAGTTTGAAGTATTTTAGAAGGAACTGACAGACTTGCAATTACCCCTGCAGGACTGATGAAAAGTCTAATGCTTTGCAGCATGCCTCTGAAGAAGCCCTACCAGGTTAATCCACCTCTGTTGCTTTTTCAGAGCCTTTTCCCATGCCTATCTGACAGAGCTGATCTACAACCCTGGAGAAATAATTAGTAAAATGAAAAATTGTTATGTTCTTCTGCCTGTGGGCAAATCTTTTTTTATCTCCCATATTCATGAAGAAAATTGAGACATTTGTCCAGCAAAGATGATGATGTTTGTTATTGAATAGACTATTGTTTAAAATTCCTGCTTCCTGCTTGCTAGGAAAAAATACCCTGCCATAATTTTCTATTCCATAACCTCTTCTATTAAGTGACTTAAACTTGGGATTTACCCTTTTTTTATTTATATAAAATCAGACCAGGGTTTTAGATTCACTGCGGACTAGTGCTGCCTGGACGGGTGCTGCTGCTCAAAAGTGGAGGTGGTGCAGAGAGGTCCGAGGCATGAGGGGTGCTGCAGACAGGGGGTACCAGGGAGTCAAGATGTCTTACTATGACCATCGGTGATCTCAGGGGTGGTTCTGCTCCCAGAAAAGTCAGTAACATGAGCTCACTGGTTGCTGTGAGGGCAGCAATATAATGTTGAATAATAAAGGATTCAGGGATTATGGGATGATTTTGTCCAGGGAGTTCTACATGCCTGTGAGCACACAGCTTGCAGCAGTATGTTGAGTTACACATGGATGTTTTATACTTGTTTGGAACCTACCTTCAAAATAATTAGAAGTTCACAAAGGTATTTCAGGTTATTGTCTCCTCAATAAGTTTTTTTAAGTATTTGATATTTATATTTAAGTATTTCAGTAAGAGAGAGCTCTTATGCAACATTTAGATGGGTACTTGAATAATTAATTATACCCTGAAGGGGATGACTCAGTCCACTCGAACTTGATTTGTGCTTGTCTAATGCAGGCTATTTCTGCTTGTGCGATAGTTATTCCATGAACTATATTACAAAGAGTGCATTTTAAAATAAATTATTAAAAGGCAGAATTAAGATAGTCTTGCAACATTACTCACAGTGCCTGAGATATAGGAGCCCAATATCCACTACTGAACACCAAGCTTAAAGCTTAGAGAAGGGCATTCAGGCTCCCTCTCAGAAGACTACCCATCTTGTAGGTAATGCTGTCACCACCATGTGCTTGGGTAATGCAAAGCTTTGTGGGATGAACGTAATCTATCACCATCAGTAGGTGCAGAAACATCTTCTCTGTAAATCCCAGGGGAGGGTTAAAAGTCATAATATCACATCATCATGACTGAGGAAGTTCTGGCTGTTCTCACTAAAAGGTACTTGAGTATTTGAGTAGTTCAGACAGACAGAGTTGCACTTGTGGAGTCTAAAGACTTGAACTTTAATGCTTGGATCTCTCTGGGGTATTTCAGCACAGTTGAAGAGGGCAGTTCAGAAAGGCATTTGGTCAACAAAGCCATTGGGAAAGCTTGAGAAAATTACACAAGACAGTATAGATCACAAACTGCATGCTCCCCTATATTGCACCATTATCCCCAGCCCAGTGGTAGTGAGATGTAAAAAAGGGCTCTTAAGGGTGGTGACTGTGTAAAATCAGTTCCTTGTAGCTTTTAGCACTGAGGTTTGACAGAATCATAGGTCTTGGAAATAAGTCTTATAAATATACATATGTAATGTAGAAGAACGCAGATCTATAAATTCTTCTTGGGCACACACTCCACAGAGATTGCTACTGAGATTCAGGGTTTTTTTTAAATTCGTGGGTAGGAGAGGAGAATATGTAATAGCTCTCTGGAAATCTGCAATTAATAACTATTTTTTTTTACCATTCAGGAGGACTTAATGGAGAAAAGAACAGTTTTTGGAGGATCAGGAACATTACAGAAAACAATATTCATATTAGTTTATGGTAGTCTTCCCCAAGCTATCACTCACAGGTCAGATCCCTGAGATCTGACTGAAAACATAGTTATATTGCCTCTTCAAATGATTCCAGTGAAAAAACTTTGCTCTGCTCAGTTCAGTCCTTGCACCCAGGAATCAGCAATTCCTCTGAAGGCTGACACAGAGCCGTGGAAAGCCAACATCAGCAAGTGGTTCCTTCCATGAGGGCAACAACTCAGAGCTCACTTGCTGGTGCGGGTGTGCTCTGCACCCAGCAATGGGGCCGCCATTGAGGTAATTGGCTGCTCCTGAAGTGTTTTGAAGACATAAACTGGTTCTTCAGTCCTGTTTGGGGCATTACTGAGGAAATATGCTCATTTTTTTTCTGCAGCAATTAATGTGAACATTAAGGGAGTTGTCTGCCTGAACAAGATGTTTTGAACCCCTTGCTCAGCCTCAGCAGCAAACACTTCCCTTCTTTGCACGGGTAGAGAGGCTCTGGTGTGGAGAAGAAACCTCAGTCTGACCTACAAATAACCAACACAATCAAACATGCACTTTTATGAGCAGATCACCTGTGTGCTGGCAGGAAGAGAGCACCTCCATACTGGAGTGTCAGGGAAGGCACAGAGCAAATGGGGAGTTGGAGGAAATCACCAATCCCTTCCCCAGCGCATTCAGTGTTACACCTCCCCTGTCCAAGCAATGCAACTACTAGGGTGGACGCAATAAAACCCTTATGCTAGCTAGATACTGGTAATGAGCCCTGTGAGGGGGCAAAGTGTTAATTGAAACCAGACTCTTCTTCACAAGTGTAAGATTTAAAAGATTGAAAACCTGTAGCTCACAGCTGTAACTGCCCAATTAATTTTCAGTGGATGAGGGCAGCAGGAGGAATGCACCACATAACTCATCGCCAGCACTGCAGAACTGATGTGCAGCTCTGGAGAGCTAGGTATGGTGACAGGAGGCAAAACCAAGCAGGGAAGTGGGGTAATAGGAGAGACAGGCTGAGCAGTGATGTGAGTGATGCGGACAGCCTCAGCAGCTTCCTACAGAGGTGTAAGCTGTGGATAACCTGTCCTGGGGAAAAGTGCCACGTGCAGGATGCCAGGGCATCGAGGAGGTCGTGTGGCTCTGCAGCTCCCAGTGCTGCTGGCCCCAGCCTCACAGGGAAGAGAAATGGGGCTCTGGGTGGGGAACTTGGTCTACATAGCTGTGTAGGTGGGTTGGACCTCAAAGGCCAGGAACTTGTGGAGGTTTTGTGCTGCTGCTGACAGAAACTTTAAAAAGCAATAGTGTTTTCTATAAATGTTACATATAAATCTCTTTGACATTTTCCCCTTGGTGCTAATTATTCCCAGCAGCTTCTCACCATGCAGCAAATGCCTGGCGCTGTGACAGTTATTAAAAACCTGTAAACAGGCTCTGGAGGAAAGTGCCTGGAGTCACCTTGCCAGGTTAAGGAGAAACTGTCATATATGTAAAAATAAATTCAATTTGAACCCATTAGGCAGGTTCAGAGAGTTCTCAAAGGCAGAGGCTCGAGGAGGATCTTATCAATAAGTATCTGATGGGAGGGTGTAGATTAGACAGAGCCAAAGTCTCCTCAGTGCTGCCCAGTGACAGGATGAGAGGCAACAGGCACAAGCTGAAACACAAGGAAGTCCAACTAAACAGAAGAAAACCTGTTTATATTGTGAGGATGATTAAACACTGGCAGTAGGTTCCCTAGAGGGGTGGTGGTGGGTCTATCAAGGTGTCACCTTCATGAGTAACTGTGTCTTTGAGTCTGATGTCCAGAAATTCAGAGGAGGCTGCTGTGACAAACATGAGTACTTCAGAGGTGGGGCATCATTCAGCAAAAACCTTAACTAGGGCCCACAAAAAAAAATATGAGAACCATGAGGTGTGGAAATCTTTACAGGAAGGTGATCTGTGGAAAGCACTCACAAAGAACTGAGTCACTCACCCCTAGCAAACAGCACAAAATAATGGAGGTGAAAATCCCATGAAGGAGACTTGGACTTCACAAGCCATAGGAACTGCAGGTAGAGGCATGCTGAGTTATGATTGTCTGAAGACCCTGGACATCAGGCAAATGAGGGATAGGCATAAGTTATCCTTTTGAAACACAGGCTTTGGAAAGAACCCAGGTTCAGCCTTACCTTCCACAGAGTATCTGGCATTTCTGTGGAGCTGACTGACCTGAAATAACATTGTCCTCAAACATGATTCCTAGGAGGTCAAACCCTAACTCCTGTAATGCAGGACTTAGAAGTGGTTAAGACCATCTCCCAAAGTGGTCAGTCCTCCTGATAAGGAGACTGTTGACAGACAGGTCTGATGCCATTGACATATCAGCTCCAAAGCTCACTCACTTCTGGAATGAAGTGAGCTGTGAAGTCCCCTTCTCTTGCTTGGCTTTAACATTACACCATTTATAATCCCCTTGATTTCCCTTAGAAACATTAGCACTGTTCAGACTCATTAAAGCACAATTTTGTCTTTAGGTTTCATGCAGTAACAGTCTTTCTGAGTCTTCTAAAACTAAATTTAATATAGGAGGCTTCATATCTTGTTTTCAGAAACTCCCTGGGATCCTCTGCTTGAAAAGAAACCTTGGGTTTTTTTAGTTCGTGGAATACAAGGTCACTTTTGTCATACTGCTGCTAGGGTTGCAAATCATTAGTTGTATCTCAAAAGTCAGAGTTTTGGGGGTAGAACAGTTGAGTAAATTACTGCTTCATTGCTTTAAAAACTATGAAGATGGGAATCAGAAGTCTAATGCTTACCAATTCCTCCAAAATCCTTGCAGGAAAACCCAGAGCTAATGGCAAGAGAAAATACGGACTTTAAACCAGCTACTATTACATTTGTCAGAGCAGAAATAAAAGTCCAACTAAGTGAGCAACGAATGAGTCAGTGGCTCCCAATCTTTAAATAAGATAGAAGCCTGCAAATGCAACAGAGCATAGACCCAAAGCTAAGTGCCTTTGCCTGACCTAGTCTGCCTCCCCAGGGCCCAAGGAGCTGTGAAATATTACCAGTATGAAGTTGTAAGTGATCAAACTACGTTGCAAGACTTTAGAAGAATCTGATAATGGCATATATTTTGTGCCAGCATCAAGATTCCCAATCACAAGAGATATCCATTCTGAAAGCATTTTTATTTTTGCACAATACTAAAGACTTGAAAATTAACCTAATGTGAGGAAGCATGTGAGGACAGAATAGGGGAAAAAAAACCAAACCCTAAGAAAATATTTAAGCTTCTTTTAATACAACTGACCACAGAATACTCTTCAGGTGATAAAATGGTAACACAGGTGCTTAAATAATTCTGTACTTAGCATGCAAAGAGGAAGAGGGCACAAAAGGTTAAAGAACGCTTTTTATTCAGCTTTCAGCTCTCACAGTTCTAAACAGTAAATGTAATTAACAATTAACCCATGGCCCAGAGTATCAGTAAACTGTTTGTTTTTTAAGGCACTGACAGTGGGAAGAAAAAAAGAAAAAAGTCATCATGTGGACTGTGCCAATTTAATCAGAATGTGGATCTATTATGAATGTGTGCTTGCTATTCAAATGCTTCCAATTCCACAAGGTATATTCACAAACAAATATTTACACAACTTCAGTAGTTACTGAAACAGGAATCAGAGGCTCCCCTACTTCTACTTAAGAGCAAGTATTGCATTGTTTTGGAGTGGAATAAATTTTTAATGTGCTAAAAGAAAACAAACCACAAATTACTTCAGCAGTATGGCTTTAGGACCCTCTATTTGGTTACAATGGAGCAAGCAAAGTTAAATAACAGCGTAAGAGTGCCATATACTGTTATCTTCAAAGGAGCAGTTTTACAGTATAAAAATTAGTTTAGAACATAGTAAAGACAGCTTTTGTACAAACATTTTTACAAAACTGAATTGCTAAAAAAAAAAAAAAATCAGGAACATTTTAAATATGAATCCCTCTTTACATGTTGTACACATAAAATTACTTATCTCGACGATATAAATTAGGAATACTGCAAACTTTTTAAAGCTGCATCCATATACTATTAAAATGCACACACCAGAAATGCTGAGGTGTTAGTTCTTCAAAAACCCTTAAGAGTCACATTTATACTTGCCAAAGAGATACGGTCCCTTAGGTTTCTAAAGGAGCCGCAGCGACCTCCCGTGGCCACCCTTTCAACCTCCCTGTCAACCCTTTATGCGATTTTGAAAGTGGCATTCCTCACAAACGCTAATAAACTTAAAAGGTACAACAGTGGTTCGTTCTTGGTCCTTCTATCCCAGGAAACTACAATATTTCTATTTTAAATGATTATAATGGAACATAGCCTTCACACAAGCTAGGTCCTGGTCACACAAAATCATGTCTCCTCTCTGATTTACCAAGAACCGGTTCCAGAACGCTTCAGAGAACTGTTTTCTGTCAGTCGATGAGAGACAATGTTCAATAGATGTTCAACACATGTTCACTACTAGGCTTTAACTTTTGGGAGAACAAAGGAAGGAAATGAAAATCAATGCTCTCTGACTCAAAGTCTAAACCAGAACACAGAAAAAGTCACATCAGACATTTTAAATGTGTGTCAAGTTCATTGGTGTACAAAGACCCCAAACATTTTAAAAAGAAACCAAGTGTAAGAAAAGAACCAAAAGTCAATTAGGTGCCTTCTTCCACTGCTCTGAAGGAATGTAACAAACAGGAACAAAACATTGTCTTGTGTCACGAACAACACAAAAATCACAGTAGTGACTGTCATCTGCAGTACGTTAATCATCATATTCTTCTACTGCTTATAAATCCTCTCTGTTATATCCAACCTTCTTTCCATTAAGTGACTCTTCTGCGTTTGGTGCCAGCCATGTGAAATATACCTTCACTGGATCAATATTCCAATGCTTGTGAAATGATACTGGAATCTGGTGCGAAAGGTAGCCTTTTGGGTAGTCCATCGGCCTTGCCTAAGATGGAAGAATAAACCAAAACCACTAGTACTCAGTGATGAAGGATAATTTTAGAACAAGGCAGTATCATCATTCAGTGACCGCTGTAGCATAAGAAAGCAATGTGGCATTGACAAAATACACAAGATGGTAACAAAGGGGGTTTTATGCCATTCTATTAAATCACCCGATAGGCATTAGTTTCGATCTTTAACTTGCGCTGCAGTCATCATGCTATATAGTACACTCATACTAAATATGCCGTATTTCTCGGGATTAAATAGTCACTATCTATGAAAGCAAGTGATAAACACTAAATATGCAGTTTGGGTTCAATGACAAAATGATTTGAAGTAACAGTCTCTTGTTCCTTCTCTTATTAAGAGTTGCCAGCACTGCCAGCGTGATGGCAGGATCCTAATAAGGCCGTAAGTAACCAAAAATTATTAAGTTTTATGATGGGGAAAGGTTACCAAACTCAGGAAATATTGTGGTGCCAGAAAACTGCATTGTTATTCTTTATCAGGTTATATTGGAAGAGGCAGAATTACAACACAGCTACATGATGCAGCTGACTTCTTAATGCACCGAGCATGTTTCACTTCCTCTGACAGTTTAATGACATCTAAGTGCATCACTCTGTAAAAAAGCTGTACCTATCCCTGGGAATGCGACTATATTTTTCCACTGTAAATAGAGATTTTGTAAAGGGAAATGCATGAAGGGCACAAATTCCATTTTTTTCTAGATGTAAAACACAAGAAAATTGAGTCATTTGGATACTGAATCATTGATTTGATGCCTAAGCTGGTAACTGATTTAGTACTGCACACTTCACCTACTCATGGAGGTATTAATGAATTCTACATGCTGTGTTCTTCACACAGTTCTGTATACGTCCCAGTCACAAAATAAGGCGACAGGATTTGACATTAAAAAATCTGAATATGCGTTGCTGTTGGAGTTTTTAGTTTGATACTGAAACCACAGCGTGCTTATTTTGTAAAATTCCACTGGAGAAATCAAGAGGGAGCCTATGTCCCTGAAGACTTCTGAAAAAACCTTTAAGGGACATTTAGGTTTTAAAAGCTTTAAGAATTTACTTCAGAGACAGCTTTTAGATAGTTGAGATTAAAGATTTTTGCTGTTTGAAGATCAATCAGCTTTTTACTGAGTAACAGACAAAATTTTGTTTGATAATTCTAAAAGAATGAGATCTGCTCTAGTAACTGTATTTTTTTTTTTTTTTACATTGCTTTCTAAGAATCACACCACTTTATAGGTGGTTGACCTTAAGATATAAAGTCCCTGAATTTATTCTTCCTTACATTTTGGGAAATCAATTATTGTAACCTTTGCTTTTTTTTTTTTGTGCTAGAATTTGTACGTGGTGTTCTACAAAAGCCAAATAGGTTGCTCTTGCACAGATTTTAATTTGTTAAGGCTACAGTCATGGCTGCTACTCAACATGGGAAGGTTCCTGTTCCCTTTGAGAGCATCATGATGTGAAAAGCTTCTGGAACAGGTTACACCCATCTACCTTAGCATGCAGCAAACAGGAAAGCAGTAAGAGTGAGCGAACCCTTACATCACAGATGCTCTAAGGATGAAGACATATTTGCTTCTGTTTGATAACATGTAATCAGTATGATTTCAGACTCATGTACTTCAAGGAATATTGCACAATATAATATTTCAGTCAAGTCTTCAAAAAATAACTAATAATCCAATTTCGGGGGGTTTTAAAAATTTTTAAAATATTTACTGCATAGTAGTGGAATTTGTAGAGTAAGCACACTCAATTTTTCTTCAGTAGTTTCCCCCCTAGGGTTAACTTTTGTTCAAGGTGTGTTAAATTAGAATTTTTTATAAGCAACAGTGAAGATGAATCACAATTCGAGTATAGCTTTCCGGGTGGAAACCAAAATGCTAGGATTTCACTTTCAAAGTGATTCAGTATCCAATGCACACCATTAAGGATTACAAGGAAGTGCTTTGGTTTGTCGCATAAGGGCCACTCCCACAAATCTGTAGAATGAGTTCTGTTCTTTCTGATCCCCATAATCAGATGGGTTGGGTTTTTTTAAAGAACTTCTGTGCAAGTACAAATTATGCATTACTTGTTTTCCTTCTATACTGAAAGGAGTAAGTCATGATAAACAGAATAGGAAAGTAAACAGATATGATTTTTTTATATGGACAAGGAATTAAAATATTGAATAATGCTTTCTTGGTCATCCCATTTCTCTGAAGAGTAAATACATTCAGAAAGAGCATCTTAGTATTGGAGAACCTGACAATGTAAGCAGTAGACTTTCCCTCTGCACTGACAGCTGCTTTGAATTACATGGCAATTTACTAATTTTCTGATATCTTAGTATCAGTTTATATTCAGATACACATCTTTTCAGTTTTTAAACTACATTAACACCTGAAGAACACTGAACACTACACTGATTTAAATGCTGATTAAAAAAAAAAAAAAAAAGTTGTGCACTGTTTGGGAAAAATCCTAAGTGCTTCTTCTCTTTAATGGCATAGGAGGAAGGTAAAGTGTTTATTTGGTTTATGAAGCAGCAAATCTCTCTGGGAGTCAATGCATTGTGTTTTTCACTGTCAAGCTACAGTTGGATCTTTAAATATTCTGGAAGACAGAATTCAAATCTATTTCAATCCAATTCTTCCAAACTGGAGAATATACTCACAAGAAAATTATGGTTTGTGACCTCTTTTTCCTTTGTGCCAGCATAGGGCAAATTCTGATATTCCCAATGCTCTTCAGAAACCACCACAAGAGCAACAGTTCTTGGAATACATTTACATTTTATATCTTCACTAATGAGATATTTCAGAATAGTAAACACTGAATCAACAGAAAATTGGATGAATAGAGAAGACAAATTTAGTGAAAATTTTCATAGTCAGTTCTCTACTACCTGAAGAAAAAAGTATTGTGGTGTAGGTTTTTTTCATTTTTTGGAGGACTTACCACAAGTATTCAAAGCATGGGGCTCCTAATTCTGTATGTTTTTCAAATTTCCCACCTCTGATTGCATTTTTTGTAAAATGTAGTCATAGGGTAACTGAAATGTCTCATAAACTATTAAAGCATTGTAGTAATCCATGCTTTGAGAATATTCCTCTTTGCCCGAGCAAACTTGCTCTGGAGAGAAGTTGCAGCAGCAGCGTCTCGGTTATCACTAAAACACGTTGATCGCGTTCGCAATATTTATGTTTTTGCAATGTTTACGAGTCTTGTTTTATGTGTATCCTTAAAAGAGTCGAAATATATTTTAAATACTAGTAAAAATAGCTCTCTGACCTGATGGAAGAGTGGACTATGTGTTATAGGGATTCCTAAGCCACTGAAACACATCCCAAGGACCATATCATCAGGAGCATCCATGCTGTAACACCGGCATTTACTAGCAAGTAGTTTCTGGACAGCTATTCTGCTGAAAACCATCCTGAACAAAAAAGCAAATGAAATAAATGAGACAGTAACTACTAGAGAAGTCAAATGATTGTAGTTAATATGTATTGCTAAATGATATAAAACTGCAAGATATAAAACTGTACCCTTTGGTACAACATACCTGAAATTTCAAAATTTGGGAAGTCAGTACTGACAGTGCAAGAAGCATTTTCAGGAAGATAATTACTTTATATAATGAAGATTAATTATACCAATTATGCCAGTTGTTGTTATTCCAACAATTCCTTAGCTAGCCACCGTTTTTACCACAGAAGAGAATTCCTCCTAAATTTGGTGAGGGCTTTAAAGGGATATTCTCTTCTGTCTTGCCTAAATGTATTGTTCAGTTACTTATCATGTGGCAATAAAATGAAAAGAACTCTAAACCTGAACAGACATTCCTTGAGTCCTCTGTGTATGGATCATCTGGCTCGTAGTTCATAAACAAGTTTTTGTAATGTCTAGCACATGTAGGTGACTCACAGGGGGTTGTAAAAGCGACCCTGCCTTCTATCACCTTAAGGCCCTAACTATGCAGAGACAACCTGTGGGACCTTAGCCCTGAGTTGTCCATAAGCCACAGAACAAACAGGGCAGTGCTGCACCGTGCAAAGAACCAAACCCTGAGGAACTGGGAGTCGCCTCTCCAACATTACATCTTGCCTGTATGGAGACCCTTCCTCCTTAACCAGGACATTGACCAAGGTCACACTGCTGGGATTGAGAGCCCTTACCTGGAGGGGTACGTGAATATTTAGCATGCTGTAAGTTTGCTAACTTGGGTGATTAACCAACCCTTGTATAATATTCAGCGTGCTTTCTAGTTTGCTGTAGTGTATTCTTGCTTTTAAGTTGTAATAATGCATTCTTCCATGGTATCTGTGAAAACCTGCAGTAATAGGGTATTAGATCTGTGAATGAAGTTCAAATAAAGTGCTTGCTTGAACCTTACAGTTAAACCTGTGAGTGAAGTTCAAATAAATAATTTGCTTAAACCTTGCAGTCTAGTCTTTTTTCACCACACTCTGTCACAAAGAGTTATCTCCTTAAGTGAAAAATGTTTTTTGAAGCCATTGCAAGGCTCTTCTGTTCATTCTAACTTTCTTGCTCATCTAAGTATCAACCAGAGTCTGGAGCTGTTAGATGCTTATCACTAAAGTCATCAATAGACAGAAACATGACAATCTCTTAAATTCAACAGCTCGGGGAATACGCTTTTGTCTAGTATTCCACAGCTGCCTTTTCTGAAGTTACCTCATCCACCCAGCCCAACCAGAGTAGAGGGTACTCTAGTTACTGTTAGAGTAGTTACACTAAAAAGATTCACACTCTGAAATCGCTACATGGCTTCTTGAGTTCACCCACTGTATGACAATCCTGCACTTGATACTGGGACATGGCAAAACTCCTACAGATACTGAATGCTAAGGTTAAAAGACTGATCTGAGAATATTGTCAGATTAAAGTTGTGAAAGACTCCATGACTATCACTGCAACTTTGATGACTATATGCATCATAAAAAGAAAAACAAAATGGAGAACACAAGAGGAAGACGTATCTCAGTACTCAGAGGAAATAAGGGAAGGAATAATACGCTAGAGCCTTGGGGGAAAAAACGAAGAGTTGGGACTTGTGACCAATGTGTTGCTACACAGAAGCTGTGACATAATTTTCACACATCTGGGGAGGATACTTGCTGGTTGATTGTCTGGACTGTGTCCTTTCAGTTAAATAGAATTCTTCACTTACAAAGAACCTTCTCAAAATTAGGGTAGGCAGCAAGATGGATGATCTACCTACCCAAACCTGAGAAAAAAAATAACCCCCAAATTTCCACATCTAAATGACAGAAAACTATTTTCCAGGACACCAGCATCAAACTCCTTGTTCAGACATCTCTTCATAAATCAATCGCATGAAGTTCAAAAACTGATGGAGAATCATGATCATTCTTCTCCATGCTTGGATAAAGAAAGAGAACAGGAATGAACGTTTTTATTGTGGCAATTTGTATCCCCAGGTGTGCTGCTTTGGGTTCTCCTGCAAACTCCACAGCAGTTCAGATCAGGAGGGTACATTTTAAGCAACTATCCCAGCTGTTTCTGCTTACCACACTTTTAATCACATTGTAAGATGGTCTCTGAGTAAACCAAATGAATTCTATCAGAACGCATGATGATCTTTAAGGTCCCTTGCAACACAAATCATTCTACAATTCTGTGATGCATATCAGGAGAACATGTAGTGCAGGTAACTAATAGGCACCCAGTTCACAGGACCAGTCAAGCCAAAACAACCCCTCCTGAAACCTGCATGGTCCTCAGCACCAACTGTTTTGATCTCCATCTCTGTTCCCAATGGGCAGCACAATTTCTTACTAGTTAGGACATTTGGGTCTTTATCATTACATTTTAATTGTACTGGGAAATATCACTGTTTCTGTTGAAACTGATTTGTATTGCAATTCAAAACATTCACACTCCAAGCAGGGACCGAGGTAGATCTCCGTAGGAGTTTAAATAAATTACCCTCCTCCGCCAGTGATATAACTGTATCCTCCTGTTCCCAAGCCATAACCGTAACGCTCTCCAAGAAATACTGGTTCATTTGGGTCATAACAGCTGAGCAATTTTCGGAGTCTGAAGATACTGTAATATGAAAATCCATTAAAAATAAAATAAAATCATGTAGACATTTTTTTTTTGAAATAGACATTGCGAGCCTAAATGGCATTCTAGTAAATAGCACAAAAAATGATAGGAGAAATTCAGAAATTCTACAAAAAAAACAGAGATATGAACTGTTAACCAGAAATATATAATGGGTTATTTACTGTGAGATATGACTGCTGAATTTGATCAAATGATGAATCAATTAACTTAAAAGGATTTTTCTGAAGCAGGCAGATTCTCAGCAAAACTGAGTCTCATCTCAGAGAAAACATGAAACAAATTTTCCCAAACAGTGTCAAGATCTTTGAAAATAATCTTTTCTCCCCGGGAATTGAAAACCAAAAAAGGTAGATTTAGTTATACAAATACTGCTTTATCTACAGTTTAGCCTTTTTCAAACCCTCCTTCTGACACATGATTGAACGTAAAGTATTGTCTTGAACCGCTTATTCTCACGTTCATGACCATATAACCCTGCTGGCTGATCACTGTGCCTTACCTCACTTATAGCCCAGTGTCAGTTTTCATGTGAATGGGATCGAATTTTCTAGCAAAGGCAAGTCTCCTCACACTGTTCTGGGTGGCTCTGACAACTGACCCTACCTTATGGAACCCTTTTTCTGCTATATTTATGTGAGGAATAGATCTTAGTAAGTGTATTAGCAAATAGTGATTGCTAATCATTGATTACTTAACATGATTACATAATATAAGTTTATGATTACATAAGAACACTAATATGTATAGTTTTTATCAAGTTACAAGGTTACATTGTTTTTAATATCAGTCAAGGAATGAAGGAAAGTAACAGTATTTTTTTTTCTTAAAGGAATGTAAAGCTATGTAAGTAATAAAACCGCTGTATCTCTTAAATACAGAAGAGATGAACATTGCTAAAACTCCTATTGCCATGAACAGTGGTAATTCCTGAAATATTTTAATGGGTACCTTATCAGCGTGTCATCATCCACTACAACTAACCAAGGAGTTCTGGGAGAGCTATGATACAAAAACCTTTCCAAAATGGCAAAAGTTTTCCCACAGTGACCTAAACAAGAGAGAAATAACAGAATATGCATTTAAGTAAAATGAGATTTTATAAGAAACAATTGTTCATGAGTTAAATCAATATTCTACTGCACTATGCAAAACATTTTGGAAATGACTGCCAAAATATTTGAGATGCAAGTTTAAATTACATCCTATGTTGTGCTGAATGGTATTTGTACAAAGTGTTCCAACACAACCATTGCTTTCTTTGCAGGAATGTACTTTTGAAGGATATTGGAAGTATGGAAATTCTCTGAATTATGGAAACCTGAAAAATGAGCTTTATTCCAGCTATCCTGTTAAGCTGTTGGACAATACTGGGCAAACTGCTAATATCAATTTAAGAAACTGTAAAATTAGGAGATTAAGACAGAAGCATGTCCTGCAAAATACTCCAAGACATTTCCATAGCATTTCATGATGCATCAGGCAGGTCCATTGCTTTTATATAAATACTTATTTCTTCATTATTCTACCATACTCATCACTGGCAACTCAGGTCCTTATAACTTCCTCCATGGAAAGGTTTTAGCATTTATCACAAGACTATAATAAAGCTGAGAAGTGAAACACCCTTGTTCAGAATGAGCAGGACACGAGAAACAAGAAGTTTCAGACTTCTACTGAATCTTCTTTAGATCTCAGAAAAATATAATGGCAAACAGTGTTTATTCATCTAGTTTATAACTGATTGTTTACAGTAGTTATTTTTATCAATATCACAATCATCAGAAAATAAGGATAGGATGCTATATTTGAAGCTACTTCCAGTTAAAGTATTTTTTGAGAAAATGCAGTGCTTCTGTACTTAAGAAATTAAGGAAGTCCTGGTTCTGCTGATTTTGTGAGACAATGAACTTAATGCAGACTGACAGACAAACATTAGAAAATTAAACCCAAGATTGCTGTATTATATTATATATACAGAAAAGATGGACAAAACCAATATTAGAGCAAACCCAGCACAATTTGTTGAGTTTAGAACACCAGCAGCCCACAGGTCCCACTGCTCCCCACAGCAGTGCTCAAAGGCCAAATGCGGAAGGTCCCTTCCCCCTGGTGTGACAGGACTACTGGGCATGGCCTCCACAGATGATCCAAAGAGGCCCAGCAAGTCTGCTGCCTCCTGAAGATGCTCACTGGTTGCACATATCCACTGCATCTGTGTAAATGCAAATCCCTGCCTATTCTCTCTGCTGCTGACAGATATTGTGGAGGACAAAAACCAACAGGGCATCTGGAAAGCTGGAAATGATCCAGAACAATTGACCTGGTGGAACAGATAAAGCTAATAGGCCACAGCTTGGATACTGTGAATTCAGAAGGTATAGCTTGTAGCAGAGACTATAAGCCTAAGAGCAAGAGATTTAATTAAAAGGAAAACCCCTAAATTTAATAAACTCCTGGAAGCCATCACATCCATAGCTTTTTACTATTCAAACACAAAGTAAATTAATTTAATCCATATTATTTGATATAAAGAGATCTTCCAATCTTAGCATTCAGTTTTTGTGCCTAAATCCAGACATCTAAGGCAAAAAACATCTGAATACCATATGGCAAGTTGTTTATGCTCAGTAACCATCTGGCAGTGTCTGAGGTCTTTTGAAATAAATCTTTGACTACTCCTACTATTGATGATCTTACTCAAGATCGTCAATAAGAGTTATTACTCCTACCCTGAATGATAACATGAATGTTTGTGTCTTGGAGTACATCAGTGTACACTGCTTTCATACTCACAGTATTTACGTTTCTACTAAAAAGAACATTCTACCTACACAGGTGAACTGTACTCTGCATCCATTTCCTGTATGGCAAAAGCATTCTTTTAGTTTAGGCCGCACAAATGGGCTACAGAAGTACAAAAATGCTAAATGATGTACTATACACGACCTACACATCATCCATAAAATGTACCACCTTTGGAGAGGTATTTGTGCAAAGCTGACCACCACCAATAGCTCACCTCTGTCAGTATTAGGTATGCCTAAATCTATAGTAGGAATGGAGATGTCTGCGTAATCACTGTAGTATTCAATAAGGGCAGCTTCTCTTTCCCAAGTCTGCTTTACAACTGGTACTGCAAAACAATCATTGACATTGAAACATGAGTCATTTGACTAAAATAAGGACTTGGTCAAAACATTTGTGCACCTTGTTAGCTGACATACTCCTTCGCATGGCAATGAAAATGCTGTTTCAAATACAGCATCATGTTTCTACATGCACATCTTTTTTCTCTCCTACAATATTTAGAGAGAAACCATTTTACATTTTTACGTAATCCAGTCAGGACAGTTTTATTTATAGAATAATAAAATTTTCTTTTAAAATACAAGTATAGTTTCATTCCTATTACATTGGAAACTGGGATGTTTACATTTATGCTAACAAGGTATGGAATTCAGTACTTTTACACTTGCTGTGGTAGACTTTATAGCACACATCAGCGTGAACACTAGAGATCAATCATTCTTCCATTATCGAAACTTGCATTTTAAAACCAGCACATCCAACTGTAGAGCATGGGCCAAATCCACCTTCTGAAATACTACACTTGTGTTATATACATCATAACTGACAGCAACATCATATTAATGCTCAAAAGCACCTCTCTCTGGAGACACACTCACAGCAGGATGGTTATAAATACCATACAATCAATTTTGATCCTGTGGAGATTCTATTCAAAGAAGGATTGCTTAATGCTTCTCTACAAAAGCAATCCTTTTCTTATTAGTTTTGCCACTTCTCATAAACATCTAAAATTGATCATACAAAATTCTAGTAATGATGTTATGAATGTTTAAATTATATCCATAAGTGAGTAAATTAACACAAAAAAAAAGCCCAGTGCCTACAGGGTGTTTGAAAGAGAACTACCAGATTAAAATAACAATCTATTTTCCACTTGAAAAATGAAGTGGTCATGACTTGGATGAAACACTGTACATTCTGCTGTCAGTTTGTCTGCTCTGAGTTCTTTGACACCATCCAGCAGGAAGCAGCCAGTTCTTTAAATGGACAAAATATTTATATAACTTCCTTTGCTGCTATGTAACTCTGATGCTTGTGAACAACTTTTAGCCCCTTGTTGGAATTATCAATGACCTAATTTGATGTTTGCTGCTGTACTGGGCTTGCGAGGCAAAGTTTTGGCAGTGGGAGGGCTACAGGGGTGGCTTCTGTTGGAAGCTGCTAGAAGTTGCCCCTATGTCAAATAGAGCCACTGCCAGCTAGCTCCAAGTTGGACCCACTGCTGGGCAAGGCAGGGCTCATCAGCGCCTCTGTGATAACAAAACTAAGAAGGAAAAAAAGAACAACTTGCAAAACAGCAATTGCAAATGGAGACAGAGAATATGCGAGAGAAACAACTTTGCACACATTAAGATCAGTGAAGAAAGAGGGGGAAAAGGTCCTCCAGGTGCTAGAACAGAGATTACCCTGAAGCCCATGGTGAGTCTGGCTGTCTCCCCACAGCCCATGGAGGTTAATGGTGGAGCAGATATCCACCTGCAGCCCATGGAGGACTCCAGACCAGAGCAGGTGGATGCCCCAAGGAGGCTTTGATGCTGTGGGAAGCCCACACTAGAGTAGGCTCCTGGCAGGGCCTGTGGATCCATAGAGAGAAGCCCATGCTGGAGTACATTTGCTGGCAGAACCTGTGACCCTGAAGGGGACCGATGCTGAGGCAGTCTGTTCCTGAAAGATTGCACTCCTTTAAAGGGACCAAGATCATGAAGAACTACTGCCCATGGGAAGAACTCACATTGGAGAAGTTCATGGAAGACTGTCTCCTGTGCGAGGGACACTATGCTATAGCAGAGGAAGTGTGAGGAGTTCTCCCCATGAGGAGGAAGGAGTGGCAGAGACAATGTGTGATGATCTGACTGCAACCTCCAGTCCCTCTCCCCCTGCACCACTGAGGGGGGCGATGCAGAGAAATCAGGAGTAAAGGTAATTGTGGGAAGAAGGGAGGGGTGAAGGGAAGGTGTTTTAAGATTTGGGTTTATTTCTCATTACCCTACTCTGACTAATTTCCCTGTGTCGAGTCTGTTTTGCCCATGCCAGTAACTGCTGAATGATCTTTGGCTGCCCTTGTTTTAATCCACAAACCCTTATTATTATTTTCTCTTCCCCCATCCAGTTGAGGAGGGGAGTGATAGACTGGCTGTGGTGGGCACCTGGCATTCAGCCAGGGTCAATCCACCAATTCTTTATTTGCAGGAAATATTTATGTACCTTCCCTTTGCTATATATAACACTGATGCTTGTGTACAACTCATTTTAGGCCCTGGCTGGAATTTTCATCAACTAATTTGATGTTTGCTGTCTACCTACTTACTCACATTCCTCTACTCTGATCACACAGGGACCTGAAGGATTTATTATTCTTGATTAACCAACAGGCAGTATGGTAACACTGAAATGAATCGAAAGGTAATTGTTAAGATAGAGCAATGAGAACTGAATGCACTAATGGAAAGGCTTTAATATTTGGAAAAAAAATATAATTTCACTTCTGTAGCATTGTGCAATAGTCAATACTGCTTTTAAATGTTTGTAAAGAAAAGTAAAACTGCTCTCAACTTTTGCATTAAAAAATATAAAGGTAACCACATACAAAAAACATGTTTATACAACATTATGGTGGAGTTCTGAAATGCAAAACCAGGCATTTCACTATGCATTGACTCTACCTCCTATGTAATAAAAGTCACACCATGTAACACTGAATAACCCAAAAGTTTCAAAGATAATGAGGCTTGGGACCTATGGACCAGAAAGTACAGGT
>JAAGNO010027635.1:29369-54714 GCA_033439905.1 Ceryle rudis
TTTTAATTTGTGGAAATATTCTATTTAAAAAAAAAAAAAAATCCCAGAAAAACAAAACCAGGAAGCTTTCAGAAAACAAGGCCCTAGTACAGAAACATCACAGATATACAAAGTGCTTCCAGCCTTCACCTGGCAGAAGAGATGTAAAGAGATGTAAAGGCTGTTTTACCTTTCTCCAACCCAGGACCTCAATCTCAGCAAGATGTTTTAACATAAAGAACTATTTTCTATTACAGACTCAATTTCTTTAGTGGAGTCCCCCTTCTTTGGATAAATGAAAAATAAAGTTCACTGAAGCAAGGACCTGAGTATTACCTCAGTTAAATGGTCTAAAAAGGGGGCTATTAGCAAAGTGCCTTTCTCTTTTTCCTTGCCTGTTTTGATGGCAGTGTCACCATCCAGACTAATGTCTATTGTAAACTGAATCCCACAATACCTGATAATTTCTAACACCCTGTATGTTCCCAATAAAAAACAACCACGGTACATTTCAGACTGGCTGTTGATGCAAAATTTATCAATATGTGCTAATACTTGTGATCACATGGAACATTTTATGCACTACAGAGATATTCACAGAAGGTCAGCTCTAAGCTCATAATTATTTTTTACTTGTGCTGCTTCTAGAACGTTCACACATTTGCAGTCTTGAAATTTTCTTATATAACCATATGTGGTATGTGTAAGAAGGAGAGTTGTATCTGAAGTCAATTCTGAAGTAAAATTTAGCTGATTTTGCACATCAAATTCCAAGCCTTAATGTTGTGCTAATGTAGTTTTTGGCATACAATAAAATATGACTTACCAGGTAAAAAGAGCTCTCTGAAGCTGGCATCCATGAATCTTTCAAAATCTTGAGTAAGATTATCCTCTATTGCATAACACTGGAAGCTGTGAGGAAAGTTCAAGAATTTTCCTCAGTCTTCAACAGGTGTTTCTCAAAGATGTTTTACACTATCTTTTGAAGCTTTATGTTCTGTTCTGACCTTCTAGGTTTGGTTTTGTTTTGGTTTTAATTTTGATGTAAGAAAATAAGCATGGATCCAGAAAGGAGAACTCTTCAGTGAACTCAAATTACAGGACAGTCAATTTTCTTTTGTCAAAAGCTACTTTAAAAATAGTCTAATGATTAGGTGATTAAAATACCAGAAATATGTCTTCATCAAGTGCAGTAACATTAAGAAAAAACACTCCGTGATTCTTATTTTGTAGAAAAAAAATCCAGCAACTAACAAATAGTCTTCTAAATAAATTTAGAAGTGGCAGAACCAACAGTTTTGGATGATTAGCAAAGGAGGACTTAGTTAAGAAAAGAGCTTTTATCTTAATCCTGTCCTCTGACAATAGGTGTGGCAGAACTCCGTAAATATTTGACAGAACTACTATCCATTACTTCGTTTTCAAATTTTTTGCCAAAAATAATTGCTTTAAATTACACTTAGAAGCAAACTAAACCTAATAGTGACAATACTATGTACCTGGGCTATTCAAGGGCACACAAAATTCAAGTAAATTCTTTGAAGTAAACCCCTTCCTGAATTTCCTTATTAACAAAACGTCTAGAAGTAAACTAGAATGAGCTGGTACGTGCCATCAAGTTGGTAGAGCGTCTTCTGTTAAGTCAATGGATTTGGAATTTTTTCCTTCCAAGTTTTATACACACTGGATCTACCTCAACTCAGCCGAGCCTAGCTGTGATATTAGCTAAGTTGATTGTCTCTCTCTGTCTTTATTTTCTGTGCCTCTGAGAAGGAAGTTAATATTCACTGGATGTATCTTGTTGGGCTGTACTAAGTTTTTTTTGTTCACTGTTTTTACTATGGATATCATGGTTGTTATTTTCATGGTGACTATCCTTACTTTTGTAACACTACAATTTCCAGGTGAAACATGCCATAGTGTCGTACACTTGGGAGACTCTTGATCTGGGCCATGGCTTGGACAAAGTACTACAGATGACCAGACTTCAAGACACAAAATTTCCCATTCCAAGCATTATAAAGCACCTGTGCACATCTAATTGCATAGGGTGACAACAGATAGAAGCAATAGGACAGTGTAAGCTGCTCAATCTTTTGCTGCAGGGGAGGATAAAAGGAAGGAGGAGCAGAGAGACTTTTAAGCTTGTTACATTGTCTAAGTCAGCCCCCATACAGCTGGCACAATTGTCACTAATAGTACAAGGAATAGAAGTGGACCAATTAGCTTGCGGAAACACACTGAAGGATATTAAGAGATGCTATAAATTAATACTGCAGCAGCTCTGATTTGCAACAATGTAAACGAATTATATGCATATTTTTAATTTAGAAATTCAATTTCAATATTTTTGCCAACCAATCACTAATAATGAAACACATGACAACTGTTTGTGTTAAACTTTTCGCCGCACTTGCGAAGAACTCGGAATAGCAATAAAAATACTACCTAAAGAATAAGCTGTTTACAGTTCTGAAGCTTTCATGTCTCCCACTGGATTCTACAAACATTCTGTCCCAAGAGCTACAGAGATAGCATATATCAGATTGGTTTGTAAAAATTTGTTTTATCAACTATATTGCATAGAACTACTACCTGGACCGACCAACAACTTACTTCTGTCACCATGAAATTTCTGACATGTTTTTACAGCAACAAAAACATCTTCCTTTTTCACTGGCTGTTCCTATATGAACAGAACAAAAATTAACTTTTAAGTTGCAGCTCTGCCTGTAACATTTTATAGGATATGTATGTCCATATATATAATAAAACAGAAAATATATTTTCCTTGTATAGCATATCAAGTAGAATAGTGCATTAGCAATGCACTAGAAAATACACTTTTGTCTCTCAAGGAAAGGCCACAAATCATTTGAAAATTCCTGAAATAACATTACCGAAATACTTTTTTCATTGATGTAGTATTCCAATGTGAAATAAAACGTCTATCATTAGGAAAAGAGAATGAGTAGTATGACTTGTTGAACTAAGAATGATTCATTTCAAAACAAACGTTTTCTGAATTTCTTTGACATTAATCACTATAAGAATAGGTTGAACTGTATCATACTTGGAAAAAGAAGCTTAAATGCTACATAGAAATGCTGCTGCTTAGAAATCTTTGAATTTCCTCAACTGTAATAAAATCATTTAATCACTTTTATTTGTCTTCCTTTTTGGCACCTAGAATTTTGCTCTCCTGGAAGCATGAAACACTTTTTGGCCTCTAGCAACACTTAACCCGTAATACCATAATATTATAAATGTATTCTCCTAGAGGTGGAAGAAACGGGTGGTACTTTAATGCACTAATTACTACATTACATTTTATCTTCACCCTCAACAAGTTTTAGATTCCCATCTGTGAAAAAAGATTACCTTTCAGTTTCTCACAGAAATGCAAGGAGAAACACCTTCTAGATTATGTGCTTATCAAACACTGTAGTAGAAAGACCCATTAAACCACATGCAATATCCATTTGTGAGGAAATATCCTGTGCCACAAAAGGCTGAAAGCATATCCAAAACCAGATAAATGCCAGAACAATTTTTTTTTTAATTTGCTGAAAAGTTTTTTCTTAAGGTTTGAGATTTTTCAAGTCACGTATTATGCATTTTAATACAAGTTTTACCTTTACTAAGCAAGTGGTGTTCAAAGTAAGGTACTTACACAAAGTGGCAGAAAACTACTGAATGTTGTTGCGCAATGGTGAGCCTTAGATGAGTTCACATCATCTGTGCAGAACTCAGGCACTGGAGTGAGATGTGGTCCTTCCCCTTTCTGCCAAATATACAGGGCAATCTATCGAAATAAAAAACATTTATATCAATAATGAAACTGGGTAAAAATTCTAAGGACATACAAAGAAATCATACTACATGACAAACTTCATGGTAAAATGGAAAAATACAGCATGCTACAGAAGTTGATTAACTAGCTGCATACCCTACTTCTTGCTTACATTTCTACAGCAAACATGTAGGTTTTTTTGATGTAAAAGAAATTCTATAGACAGGTTTCCAAATTTGTTTCCCAGAATTACAGTTAGTTTTCTATATTAAAGCATGTCAAAACAACAACTCATCTTTAACTTTTATAGTAGTAGAGTGAATATTTGTATGTTCTTTTAAAGTAAAGACAAATCCTTATTTTGTTGCTCTTTTCAAATTATTTTGATCATCTGGAATAGCTAGGCCTGTTTCATCCTGTGTGGCAACTTCTAACCTTTCCAAATAGACCCATTCTCTGGTGAAAATTTAAAAGGCTCAAAACCAGTAATGAAACTCTCGGAAGCTATACAGCATGTTGAAGGATAATGTACCAGATTTGCTGTCCTAGAGTAGACTCCTGTCTATTTTAAATGCAACAACAGAAAAAAAGCCAGCCAAAATTTAGACAGAAAAAGGAAGAAGCTAACTGATGATGTCTGAAGAAGATTAAAAGCCCCTTCCCTTTGTATTTATGTTCAATCAATAATAATAAAAAAAATAACATTTCAATCTGTACTTCATGATGTATTGAGAACACTTAGACTTGCCCAACATTTGTATTGCAATACTTCTACACTGCTTCCATCTTTGCCAGACTAAGTATTGAGGCAGGAAAGTTCTAGTTTTCAAAAGGATGCCTACACCAACAAACCACAGATACTCTGGCAGAGAGTACCTCACGAAAACGAGCTACTGTGCAAAAAGATGCATGGAACCAACAAGACAGCGTAGTGAAGGGGAGCCTGACTCTATGGCATACCAGGAATGGGACTCCTCCAAGGGAGGAAAATCAGTTTGGGATTCTACTTCCCATGTATTTTACACATATTCTCAATGACTCTTGCATGGAAAACAAGTCAAGTATTTCCCTGGAATAGGGGACTAGACTCAGCACGCACCTAAGACAATGAAAATGAATCTCCTTTTCACTGTTTTATGACTACTTAGGAACACTTAGCTTTAAAACCTACCAGGGGCAGAATTCAGCTCCTCTTTTAGCAAATCATAGAATGGTAGGGGTTGAGAGGGACTTCTGGAGATCATTGACTCCAACCCCCCTGCCAGAGCAGGATCACCCAGGGCAGGCCACACAGGAACAGATCCAGGTGTGTTTTGAAAGTCTCCAGAGAAGGAGACTCCACAATCTCTGTGGGCAGCCTGTTCCAGGCTCTGTCACCCTCGTATTAAAGAAGTTTTTCCTCATGTTGAGATGGAACTTCCTGTGTTCCAGTTTGTGACCATTATCTCTTGTCCTGTGATCATTAAACTATTACTAAGAGGGTACCATATTTCCTTCTCCCCCATGTTCAGGGAGAACTTGGCACAAACCAAGAGCATTGAGTATGGTCTGGACAAGCCCAAGTCAACCAAACCAGTTACAGACTTCTAAGTTATGATTATTATTTTCCTGACCATCTCATTTAGGTTTCAACATCCTCAGAAATTCCCAACTACCTGCACACAGCCATTTCTGTAACTTAGAGGGAATAAAATAGAAATGCCACTTTGTTTCAGGCACTGTTAGGACTGGAGGCAGGTATGAGAATACAATTCTATTTTTGAAACTTAAGCTTCCAGATTTGAAAGTACAGTCACATGCTAGAACACAATTAACTGATGACTTTTTAGCAAGTTGCTGGTTGTAACTGGGCTGTCATAACACACACACTCTTGAACCACTTCATTTGCAGAGTAAAAACATTTAGTTTGATCGCACTGAAGGGAGTTTAGATTACTGTATTTTTCCTTGCAGTTGAGTGTATGCAGACAATGGGGAGCTGTGAATATCGACATGGTAACTACTACTGCTCAGCTGATAGTGCCTTGCTAAACCACTGTAACTCCGCTGCATGTTCTTTCACTACAACGAGCTTTGTAATTTGGAAAGTGTAATTTCTTTCAGTCTCAGCACTACTAAATGGTCTGTTTATGCTGGTTTAGCAATGCTTCATGTTCTGGTTTAGGCTGGGATAGAGTTCATTTCCTTCCTAGTAGCTGGTACAGAGCTGTGTTTTGGATTTAGTGTGAGAATAATGGCAATAACACACTGATGTTTTAGTTGTTGCTAAGTAGTTCTTATTCTAAATCCAGGATTTTTTCCATTTCCCATGTTTTGCTAGTGTGCAGGTGCACAGGAAGCTGAGAGGCAGCACAGCCAGGACAGCTGACCTGAACTAGCCAGATGGATATTCCCTACCACAGAACATCAGGCTCAGTATATAAGCTGGGGGGAGCTGGGCAGGGAGGGTGGATTGCTACTCAGGCATCAATCAGTGGGTGGTGAGCAACTGCATTGTGTAACTGCTGTGAAAACACAGATGATCTTGGCATTACAGATGAGTTCAACTAAGTACTAAAGGGAAAGGCTGCTCTATAGGGAAGAAAACACATGAGCATGAGTGGTAGTTAAGACAAATACTGTTGATAGTGCTTGGAGTCAATGAGGTGTATGTAAATGACACGCAACATGTACATGCTCATGGTAAAGAGCAGCCTATAAACACACATACATCTCCAAGGTTATCTTTTTCCCTTGTCACCCCATTTACATTACGGGATGTAAGTGGTTCTTGACCCTGCCTTGTAGCTGGAGGACTACATAAAAGCAAGGCGTGTAATTTGTAAAGACTTTCCAGTACATTTCAAGATTATATCAGTTCAGAATTCAGCTATTCAGAATTAATGTCTATCACATAAGCCTACAAAGAGGCAATGCTGCTGCAGCACAAAGAGTATTTAACAATTGTAACACAACATGAATTATTTATGACAGTTCATAATGTACCAAGATTTCCCACTGAATAATAAAACCTTCAATAGAAAGCTTTAGAACGGTGTGAAGCTATCATACTTCAGAAGTGAGGTTAGAATGTCATTTTGGGTTATAGAAAAGGATGACAGACTGTTCCTAAACCAATGGAAATGGATTTACAATAAAAAACAAAACCATAATCTTAGTCCTAGTTCAAATTTAATGTTCAATTCTAATCCAGTTTTGAATAAGCATCAGGGAATATGCTATATAATTTGCAGTTACAAAATGTCTGAAAAACAATCTACAAGTGAGCTGCAGCATGACAAAACCCCTTTACCATACTGGTACAGCAAGATAGGCCTTGTGATATAAAAATGATATAAATGTTACGGATATAAGAAATAGGGACTTGGAAAGCATTAGGTTGAAAAAAAACTGATGCAGAGCACTATAAAATGCCAAAGACTAGAGGCTCATTTTATTAGGACTCTGCTGAACTAAAACATCTCTTAAAACATTTATCATCCTTCATAAATTTAAACATTACACACAGTTATTAAAGATCACAGATTATATCCTTTGATTTGTTGTCAGTCTTGATTCACACAAGAAAGATGTAGAGATAAAAGTGATTTAAGAAGGAGAAGATGGTGATTTATAAAATAAATGAGGGGGAATGGAACTGTCTCTAGGGAAACACAAGACTGTGCAGAAAGAATAACTACAGGCTGAAGCAGGTTATCAATGGCAATAAATTTGAAATGAAACATATGCAAAGAACTGCTAACAGAATAAGAAGTGGATGGAAGTAATTTTGCCTGTTGAGTGATCAACTGTTTTTCATTAAGCAATCTGTGACACATAAAAGAAATGTCTGCTAATGATCTATTTTTTATTTTTATGATGCTACGTTTAGAGGCTTTGTCAGTGCTGAGGTAGCCTGGAATATCGGGAATACACAAATTACTTTTGCACCTTACAAAAATAAGATTAACAGTGTGAAGGCCAAGCTCCTGCATTTAGAAAAATTAGCAAGAGGAAAGAAACAGCTTGTTGGCTTGTTTCATGTAGCAAAAATGAAAGCTGAGAGGGGTCCAATTGTTTTTGACAAATACATCGGTCAAGAAGAGGAAACTATGTGAAAGAACAGTGTTGGCACAAAACCAAATGAATTTAAATATGCTACCAATTTATACTCTATACATACACTGCAGATTTATGTTGGAAATGAGGAGGTTTATAACCATTACAGAATAAAGATCTGGAACAGCAGCCATAGTTTTAAGTAAGGCGGGGTCTTTTTTATGGGCCAGAACCACAATTTATATCTGACTTTCAGGAGTTTTAAAAAATCAAACCAAATTAAACATCATTCATAATTCCAAGCCAAAATCAGCAAGCTTATTCCAGATTCATTCTCCCCTTCCACTCTGATTCAGGAGTTCACTTTGGTGACAGTAAAAGCATTTTAAAGGCAGAAAAAATAAAAAAGCTTCAGAAAAACTAGCACTAATGTTCTTTCAGTTTCCCCCACTTATTTCTTCTGATGTTCCTTTCAGACAACTCATTTACTCTGTGAAAGACATAGTGACTACCTTTTAAAACTTGCAGAACACTGGAAAGAAAAATTTCCAGACTTCCATGCTGCAAGTTGCAGAGTTGACTGCTCACACAACAGTTAGGTTCCTAAAACTATTTAATCCAAACTCCATCATATTTAGCTCTTAAAGTCTGATTCAGAAAGTGAATGAGGCTGGCTAGTATCTCAGATACTATTCATAGAATCGTTGAATTGGAACTCTCTTTCCTTCGTAGAACAAGCCTTAGACCTTACTGTATACAACCATTTATGTATTCATATAAGAATGCAATTTTATTCATTAATTCTTCTATGCTTGAAATATAGTTTTAAAATATTTGAACACTCTAAAGAAAAAGAAATTAAATATGCCATTGCAGTTAACTTTTTAGCAACATCTACAAAAAATCTGTTCTTTCCATTATTATTTATCACCATTCAAATATATAGATTTGAGACAATTTTCTCTTTCATCACATCACTGCTTACCTCATGCTTTAAATCTATTGTGAAGTCTGATTTGAGTGGTTCACTTTTCAACTTCTTTGCAAGTCTGTGTGATTAAAGATGAAGAAATTTACTCAAAAAACTCTCCACACAAAAAACCCCGATCACTAGTGTATGCCCCAAGAAACAACTTATATATCTTTTTTTATATGATTTTTTCTTTTCATCTGAGCTCAGTGTGATGATATTAATATTAGTTTTCAACACACACATTTTGATACATTCATCCTGCCCAAGAAGAGAATTCTCATCTGGAGTAGATGGAAAGTCTGGCATAACATTTTCATCAGATTAAAAGCAGCAGTGCATTTGAAACTCAATATTGATCAGCATCTCAAACTTCAGACAATATTCTCTTTCTGTGTATTCCAAAGCACAGTATTTCGGCACCTTCAGTTTCTGAAAACACCATTCCTTGCTACAGCAAGATGCATTCAACTTCTGAAATCTATGAACTTGTCAAATCTCATTTAAAAACTAAGCAGCTAATCTGAAAAAAAATATCTAGGTTACCTCTATAGAATGAGAAAAACTTCTAGAGGGCAAAACAGTCACTCTAAGATCCAGGAATAAAACTGCTGTGTAGGGGAGAATACATTTTTTAAATGGCAAGAGATGCTACTGAACTAGCTGAACAACTAGCACTGGACAACTGTTAACTAGCTGGCATAATGTGAACTTT
Organism: Ceryle rudis; assembly: GCA_033439905.1. NCBI lineage: Eukaryota > Metazoa > Chordata > Aves > Coraciiformes > Cerylidae > Ceryle > Ceryle rudis. Next base: position 38,865 of record JAAGNO010027635.1, read on the forward strand.
TAGAAAGGCAGAGTGAAGCAAAATAAAACACGTAACACAGCAATGATACAGAAATCTCTGTACCCGTGTCTACTAATGAACCAAAGTGTTTATGTATAATAATTACACTTGAAACGAGCAGATTAGGGAAGCAATGGAATTTTATCAAAGAAGTATTTTCTGGGTAAGTTTACAGTGGGAGCACAAGGCTCTGTAGGCATACCCAAAGCTAGCAGTGCATTACTGTGCCTGGCTATGCACCTTAGATCCTCAACCTAAGGCAGACTTACATGCATCAGCATGGATGCTGATAATAGAGGTGGCAGCAGCAAGAGCTGTGCAGTTAAATCCACGAGAGGCCAGCCTGCACTGGCTGAGTGCATCCGAAGCTGCCTGCCACAGCAAATCTGCAATCAGCAGCTTCAGTTCAAAGACACCTCAAGATTAAAAGCTGACTTTCCGTAGCTACGTGATCTGCGGTAACACCTTCAGCTGTACTGCAGGAATACCTCAATTTTTAAGAGAAAATATTAACTCATATGTAATCGTAACTTGTTAAAATAACATTGATTAGCATCCAGAAAAATCGTATCATTTACACATCCTTAATTACTATCAATAAACAAGAAGTGATTAAAAATTCAATTCTTACTTGTTAACAAGTGGAATGCTAAGTGCCCAACCAGCAGCAAAATCTGGAAATTTAAAGACTGTAGGATTTTCAGCAAAGGCATAATGGTGAATTATTGTAGATTCTTCATCATATAATGCTTTACCTAAAAACCACTCCTGTAAAGGAATATAGGAAACAATTTTGTTCATCTACAGCATCCTTTTAGCGAAGATGACGACTGCATTCATGCTGAATAAAGCAAACCTGGAAACAAAAACAAGGGAAGCATATTGTTCACAATAATCTGAACAAAAAATGTACTTGGCAAGAACTGAAACAAAAAGGCAGTTCTCTGAATTCAAACACAAACTATTTTCAAACTCCAGCATATGACCTGGATTCCACCTCTTCGTAGAGCACTGTACCCCAAAATCATAGGAGGTTTGCAGTTAGAAAGGGCCTCTTGAAATCATCTAGTCCTGCTCAAGCAGGGTCAGTCACAGCAAGCTGCCCAGAACTCTGTCCAGTCATGTTTGTAACATGTACAACCTTTCTGGGCAACCTGTTCCACTGCTTGACCACCCAAGCTGACTACTGACTAGATAGGAAGCTTAAAAGCACTGCAGTCAGGAACTTCATATATATCCATTCTGAATTTCCATCTGTCTAGCCTCTTTTACACTAGGGATCTTAAAAAGCAAATACATTTTAAATACTTCAATCTTCAAAACAGTTACATGAAGAATGTCCCAACAATGCATTTGTAAAGTAAAATATTAAGTAAGCAATTATTATCAGAGTTTTCAGTAACCGTGTTTAAGAATTCATTACTCTGCTGTGAGAAAAACTAACAGACTTAAATACTACTTCTTTAACAGTACTGGTAGTTGTCTTAATCTTTCTGTTTAGCAATGGATATAGAACTTTTTTTCAGAATAAGGACTGTGGTGAAGGTAAAAAAGAATATATGTGTTTGAATATAATTTTTATATACATACACAGTAAAACTGCTTTTCCGGCCTACAAGTACAAATGATGAATCAGAATTTTGAATCACCTTAATGGTTATATTAAAACTTTAAAATGTGAAGTTCTTTGCATTATGACAGTAAGTCAGGCTTTACTTTTTGCTGACAATTTATTAGTTCCTGAGAATTCACCACCAAAATGGATTCAAAGTTAGGTCAACTGTTTCTTTGCAAAAGATTCTCCATACTCCCTACCAAATTTCATTTTTCCCCTCCTTTAAAAGAGCAAGATAAATACTTTAGACAAAATTCAAGACAAAAGGGAAAATATTCAAGCAAACATCCAGCCAAAGTCCCCTGGTCTAACTCCAAGAGGATCTTGTGTCTCAGTAGCCCTGTTTCTAACTCCAAGTAGATGTGGCTATATAGACTGAGCTATATTTTATAGCTCCCCAGAGTTGATGGGGAGCGATGAGTGAGATTTGGCTGGGGTGCAGCAGAGTCAGCAAACAGCAGAAGAGAGGTCTGCATGCCCCAAGAGACATCTCCAGCCAAAACCAACTGGCTGAGCCTGGCAGGAATATGCAAGGGCGGCTGCCCCAGAAGACATTCAACCTGTCTACATAAAAAGCAGTAAAAAGGCAGCTCTCAGGAGCTACCCAGGATGCTTTTCATGCCTCACACATAGTCAAAGCTGTTGGGTGCTGCCTGCTTTAAAAGCCTCATCTCTGTATGGATGGTCAGAACCCATACAAGCAACCATGAGTCAAAGACATTGGATGTCACCTCTGACTTTCTGAGAAATTGGTGCGAGTGTAGCATGGTGTATGTGCATATGTACACGTGTGCAAGGCACTAAGTCATTTCCCATGAATTCTGCAGATTCATTCCCTCTGTTTTTATCAGCTACTCTCAATAAAACTAAATTGAATAGATCTTGTACTTGACTAGTGACTTCTTCAGGTAATACAAACGCTGAAAATATGTTTGCTCCCATAATCCCCATGTGCCTCCTGAGGCTGAGAGGTAGGTGTACAGGAATCCACTGAGGAAACAAAGTTAAGATGACACTACCTAATATATGGAGAAGATAAGGGTGGGGATCTTTGCCCCTCCATTTTTTTAACCACCTTCATAGGAGTTGCTACCTGGTAGCTACCTACTTTGATTTATACCTTCAATCACAATAGACTCTGTTTTCTCCTTCCTTTATTAGAAGGATTCAATAGTGTTCACTGAAAGGATTGAAAAAACAAAATATTTGGAGGTAAAAGAAAATGGGCAAACATATTTATTTTTATGCACAAAGATGGCTGCCTTCAAAAAATCACTTTAATTCTTTAGAAGTATTCATGAACACCATTTTTAAACTCTTTTAGGGCCTCCAAGGCTTCAAAATATTCATAACATAAGCACACTATTCTGTTTCAGAAACAGTTAATAAATAGTAACATTTTAATATGACAGTACCATCAGCAGACAATTTTATTCTGGACCTCCACTTTGTTATACTACAGAGAGAGAAAAAAAAATCTTCATTTGCCTTATTTTTTGCATGCTAATTTTTACATGAAAACAATCTATGGAATAAAAAACAACCTTACTTTCCTTTCTTTATAGAACATAGAATATTAAACCCATACATATACTCTCCCCAGGGTTTGACATAATATGGTTTCTGGTAATATTAAGCCACAATTCACAGTGAAGGCATTCCAGGTTACAACCAATAATCTCCAAGCTTATTTGGTCATTATGTTGTTTATTTACTGCACTGATATGTAAGACAAAATCTGTGCAGGCTGGCTTTACAAGATTACATTAGTTGTATGTGAAGGAACTTATAAAGTAACTTAAGGAATAGAGGTAATCAAATGGCATATAGGCAAAAATGTGGATTTAAAAAAATGAATGTGATTTATTGCATAATGGATAACTACCATCCACTGAATCAGTTAATACAATGTGCTTCAAAAATTACAAAAATCACCTACCTTTAGTAAAAGCACTCCAAAGTCCTTAGAACACTTTAAACTAATAGCTGAAGGAATGTGATGCCACAAAACTCAATACCAGACCTCACTTGACTTAACTTGCTAACCAAGTTGATTCTACCCGCTCAGTTTTGTATCCACTTACACATACCAAGACAACTGCATCAAATTCTTCCATTCAAAACTTGTGTCTGACACAGAAGCCAAGAGATTTCAGTTGTCACATCCTCACTGTCTTACTACAACACCTTATGAGTTCTTACGATTCTCAAAGACAAACTGTTCTTTAGACAGATCTTTTATACCCTTTAGTTATCAGCAGTAACTAAGTTACTGGTGCCCATCCACTTGGTTTACACATTCTGGCTGCCTTTGGGGCTGTAGTCTGTCATACTGTTAGGACGACAGGAAGAGGAGTGGCACATACAATTTGGTTTAACCTTGCTGTGTTCTTCCATTATGAAAGCATAGGCTGAATCAATCTGCTGTTGAAACATAAAATCACACAGGGGTTGAAGCTGGAAGGGACCATTGGGGATCATCTGGTCTAATTTCCCCTGCTCAAGCAGGGCCACCTATACAGCAGGTTGTTTAGGACCATATCCAGACAGCTTGTGAATCACCTCCAAGGATAAAGACTCCACAACCTGTTTGGGCAACCTGTGCCAATATGTGGTTCCCCATCATGTGAAAAAACATTCCCAGATGTTCAGTTAGAATTCACCATTAATAGTGCTTGCCTTGAGGTCTTTCTGTACGTCAGATATTCCCCACTGGTTTTGAGTTTTACTGAAGTCGGTAATGTCAGGTTATTAATGCTGGTTGTTCTCTTAACATTCCTCCATGGTCCCTTATGATGCTTTCACACATCTGTTTTCTGTTAATATTACATTCAGGTCAGTCTTAATAGTTCTGTTACTAATCTGTACCTATCCAGATTAAAAAGTGGCAGATACATCAACTATTCACATGCCCTGCGTAGACTTTTTATTGTGATTAACATATACCAGCTTTTATTGTGCAGACTGCTGACATCTTGAAATGAATAATGCATGAGGTCATTCTGGTCTAACTCATCTTATGACTGATGGACTACTACTGTATACAAGGAATCAGTTATGGACTAACGTGATGATTACTATGTACAAAAGCAAAACATTTTATTTTACTTTTAATGCAGGTTGGAACATAATTTGTTATTGGAACGGGATTTACGTGTAATGCAAAGGAGAGATTAAAATTGGCATAAGGGCAGCATCTAGAGCAAATTTTTTTTTATCTTTCTATTCTAAGAAAATCAGTTAGGAGGAGGAGTTTCTGAAACAGAAATAAATGTATATTCCAAAAACTTAAATATATTGTCAGCCATTTTGAAGACAGTGTGTTTAAAAATGTAAAATCTCCAAGTTACTATCATTTTAGAAAAATATTGTGAGAAAACCTGACAAGGCCATGTGCCTGCAAAAGAAGTAAATATGCTAAAGTGAGACCTGAAGCAGAATTCAGTATTCAGTCAAGGTAACAATAAAGAGGCAAAACATATTTCACATGGGAGATTTTGGCTTCTTTTATTCCAGACAAAGGGTGGACATCAAGCTGAATTCTACAAATTAACAGCTTTCGTGTCAGTTCCACTGCCAAATTTACTTTGTTCCTTGGTGACTGCATTTTTCTTTTGTTCTGAAGGTCTTTGGTGTTGTTTCTTTTCCAGCAGGTAAAGAAAACTGTCTTATCACCCAGACAGATCAGAAACAGAATGCAAATAAAATGCCCTGCTATATTAGATCAGAGACAGTCATTCAAGCTAACATCAGTCATTCTGTCTGATGATAACCAGAACTCATTACAAACAGGAAAATGGAGAGAGAGGGCCACACAGCAGACTATACTCATCTTTTTACTGATGCTACACCATTTTTTCAGGCTATCCACAGAAGGAATCTTTGCTCAATTTTAAAAATTAATACTTCTTCAACAGCTGGACAGGTGCCAATACTGCTTCACGTTAAATACCTTGATCTCCCTCAGCCTCAGCAACAGAAATCTATCCCCCTATCTTAAGCTGTTTGGACACACTTTTTCCAATGTTCGCAGCTCTGAACCATCTAGGTTCATTAATTAAATTCTGGACCACATAAGCTATTCCATAACTAGAAATTCTAAAATTATGCATTTATGTATTATATGTATATTTATGTATCATTTTGCACTTAAAAAGATTCCACATTTCATCTAAAAATCCATTCAAGCTCATTAAAAAGAAAGTTAAATATCCAAATCTTTACTTTACCTTAGACTTGTCAAATCTTCCAAGTGTTTCTAGCAGCTTTACAACTTGTATTCTTGTATCTTCTTCACAGAAGAAAATCCATGAGGAGTTCCTACCATAGGTAATGGAGAAGCTAACAAAGAAAGTAACATTTTACTAAATAAACTGGCTAATTAACAGAATGATAGATTCAACCCACATTCCCCAAATATATGGACTTTGTAATCAATTATTCAGTTACACAGAAACAGAAACTTTACCACTTAGAAACACACATCAAAGGACTACTGTGAATAGATAAAGATACTGCCTCTGCTGTTATTTATATGGCACCAGTTATTCCAAAAAGAAGGGAACAGAGATACAAAAAAAGAATGTCCACTCAAAAATGTATGGGTACTACAGGTCTAATAGCCACCTATGAACTCAGAAGTCTATAGATAGCAGTTTAAGTTATCCTCCTCTCTGTGCCTTAATTTCCCTTCCAAGAAGCCCCACTGTTGGGCATCTAACACCAACAACCATGGAAATACCTTCTTCATGGAAATGCCTAACTTCCTGACTCCTTCAGAAAATTCTCACTCCTTATTTCTCTACTCCTTCCAGCTTAATTCTTTCACTATTTAACAAAACAAAGCCTTATTAATTCATGGCATCCTAATGGTAAAAAAAAAAATCCCAATTTTTAGCTGTCCAGTTTCCTTTGCATAGCTTTTACATTGATTTAATTAAACAAATCATGGAGGAGAGGGGTAAGAAAATGAGTACCTATAAGCATCACAGATTTCCTCCTCTACATCATTGTCTACAGATTAAATCAGCAATGAAAATAAACAGCAGAAATGTAAGTCAGCAAAAACAAGGACAAAAGGGTAATAGGATCGTTTATGTTTTATAGGGAATAGTATTTGACTATGTCCTGCTTTGGGTGAGAACAGAGCTGGTTCTGTTCAGTGATTTTACTTTTTCAGCTCAGTTCTTCTAACTAACTGCACTGTCTGAAGTTGCCAGCCTGTTTTCACAGGCAGTGTCTGCTGCCAGCAGTGATAACACCCCGTGTTTAGAGTTACTACCGAGGATTGGTGTGCAGAGCAAGGCCACTGCTGGATCTGGTGTACCATACTGGGGGGTGCAGAAAGTGAGAGGCTGCACCTGCAGGGAGGAGCGGACAGCCTACAAAAACCAAACAAACCCCAAACCAACAAACAAACAAAAGGACAAACAACAAAACACAACAACAAACCGCCAACAACAAAATAAAAACCCACTATCTGAGAAATACATTAGAACATGTGAGACCTGCTTCTGCAGGTCTTTTAATCACATGCTAGAAGCACCAGATGGTTGCCAGGTGCTAAGCTAGTTTAGTCTTTTTTCATGTGGAACAAGTCATTGTGCTGGTTCTGGTTGGGATAGAGGTAATTTTTTTCATAGTAGCTGGCATGGGGCTGTGTTTTTGATTTGTGCTGGAAGCAGTCATAATAGCACAGGGATGTTTTGGTTACTGCTGAGCAGCACTTCAGAGTCAAGGCCTTTTCTGTTCCTCACACCACCCCACCAGTGAGCAGGCTGGGGGTGCACAAGGAGTTGGGAGGGGACACAGCTGGGACAGCTGAACCCAACTGACCAAAGGGATATTCCAGACCATACGACATCATGGTCGGCAATAAAAGCTGGGGGAAGAAGGAGAAAGGGGAGATGTTTGGACAGAGATCATCTGTCTTCCCAAGTAATTATCATGCATGATGGAGCCCAGCTTTCCTGGAGATGGATGAACACCTGCCTGCCAATGGGAAATGGTGGATGAATTCCTTGCTTTGCTTTGCTTGTGTGTGTGGCTTTTGCTTTACCTGTTAAACTGTCCTCATCTCAACCCACGAGTTTTCTCACTTTTACCCTTCTGTTTCTCTCCCCCATTTCACCAGGGGGGAGTGAGCAAGTGAACAAGCAGCTGTGTGGGGCTGAGCTGCCAGATGAGGTTAAACCACAAGTCATCTTCCTATAAAGCTACCCATTGATGTCACATGATTTTATCTTCTGAAATAAAGTATTTTGTCCAAGTTAACCTAAATGTAAAACACCAAAATTAAGATTTTTCATAACTGTCTAGAGCCTCCTTAAAAATGCTGACAAATACAGAACTGAGGAAAGCCATTCTTCTGAAAGCACTTTCCAGGTAAGAATTTATCTTATATCACAATTCCAAGCATCAGCAGCTGCTGCAGAATGGGCTGATCCCTCTTCCTCCTCTTCTGTCCATTGAGAAAACTAAACAGTACAAGCCTCACAACACCAATGTGTTTCTAAACTGCTCCACGTCTTCATCCTGCCAAAAGTGTAAGTGAAACACCAGACAAAGGAAATCCATATTCCAGGATTCTCAAGGTAGAAATCCTCTACTTAAGATCCCTCTTCTGACTTCTAGAGAATTCCTTCTGCTTTATCACACAAATGAGTGTTCGTATTTTTGATTCTGAGTTTTGCTATCTTGTAAGATCTGCATCTGTAAGCCCTGCCACTGAGACATAAATAATTCAGAAGAGGAAACACTAGGTCATTGAAACAGGAGCTAAGAAGGAAAACCAAAGGTGCCTGATAGCTGGAACACCATCTTCCAGTTTTTTCAATTTACTTTAATTCTCCTTTTACTTCTTTTCACAGTTTACATGTATCTCAAGGATAGCTACTTTACAAGCACTATTTTCATGTTTCTACACGCACAGAAAGCAATGGAAAGCAGAAGGAAAAGCATCCTGTCCTTCAACCACTCTGAATCAAAAACCTCGAACCAAAACAAAGACATCCTTCTGAATAACTCAAGTAAATGATATTAATTAAACTAAACACCTACAAGAGGCTGCAGAGCCTCTGGCATCAATTTCAAATAGAAGTTTTAGGCAAAAAAAAGCCTTCAGCACCATGGAGCTTTAGGACTTTCTGAAACAAGAAACATTGCTTCCTGGCAATTTGCAACATACTACCATGCAAATGCAGCATGTCTTCCTCAGAGTGGTCTGCCTAAGCTAAAAAGAAAAGGTATTTTCAGATTATCTGTCTTCTCTGACCATACTAAGATGAAAACTGGCCATACAAGCTTCTAAAAAGATGTTGAAACCTACACCTTTTCACTATAGAGGCATACCACCCCTCAGACACACTGTGAGCAATAAAAGATAGAAGCCCCAAACAGGTATTAACTTTTTTTTTTTTTTTTTTTTTTAAATATTTACCCACTTCATTTGGCCAAGTAATCTGAAAGGTCCAAAGTTCAGAAATATCTCACACCTTACACTGTGAGAAGTGGGGACCAAACAGGAAAATACACATTTCAAAATGGTATTTCTTTTGACTAGTTTATGTCCCTAATAATTTTCAAAACCATAACATTTCGAAGAAGGTAGTTTTTCAGTTACATTATATTATTGTTGTTCTTCTATTTAAAACAGCTATCTCTGATTTAATGAAATTTAACAGAAAATTCCTTTGGAAAACCAAAAAATGTCGAGTAAGAAAGTGAAATTATAAAATTGCAACTCTCATTCAAGAACTTTGCTTCTGAAAAAAAGTGGTCTGAGGAATTAACATTTACATTCTTGTTACAAAAAATTCTGAAAATAACTGCCTTTCATTACACTTACTCTCTCATTAATGGTAATATTGTCCATGCACCTTCATGCCCATCAATCTGATGAAGAAGCAGAACCGTAGGTAACTCCTTTAAGAAAAAGAAAAATATTCCCATTAAACTTGAATTATATGCATTTTTTTTTCCTAAACACAAACTAATCTTAAAAAAACTCAAAAATACTCAAGAATGACTGTTTAGTTCTTCATTGTTTTTTCCTAGCAAGTAGCCCTGAAGAATAGATTACTTAAGATGGTACAAATTAAGGTGACCTGCAACTTAGGGAGAGTGCTTCTTCCAACCTCATGAGTTCTTAATTCTCTATTAGATATAAAGATAATACGTGTCAAGTGAAATGTTTTCTACAGGTCCCATGTTATCAATTAAGCCAGATATCATACTAATTTCTTTACCTTATCATAAAATCCCATCCTGTAAAGAAAGACTTATAAATAACATAGGGTTTTCTACAAAGGCTTCTGTTGGACAATCACATTACACGGAGTTTATGCGAGAGCTCTCTCTTTGCTGAGTTCAGCTTTGACCTGTCACACTAGTGTCATGACATAACCCCATGGCTTTATGGCAAAATCCAAATGAGAAGTTAACATTTTTTCTTCCTGAAAATTCAAGGAAGCTTCCGACAGTGCGAAAACTTTTCATACATTTCTTTGCTTTTTTGTTTAAAATCTCTTTGGTGTGGCAGGTCCCGATGTCTAGCAGACAAGCTATCATTCTGAGGTAGTTCCCAAGAAAACACCCTTTAAATCTGGCCCTCTGATCAACCAACCTGCACAATTTATTCCCTAGTTCATACATGTAAAAAGTTGGAGATCATATAGATATATATCCCACAGTATCCTTACTCCATTGATTTACCACATTTACAAGTATAACCTTCTATTGCACCAGTATTAGGGGCTCAACCACTTCACAAATGTCTTCAATGCTTCAGGTTAGACAATTGTATTAGTCCTGAAGCAAAAATCTTCCTGACAGAAAAGGCTGACCTCCCAGTTTATCTAAACTTCCTGAGTACATCCCATTTTACAACAATCAACCTAACAGGGTACTGGTGGTCTTAATGCATGTCAACACAAATGACAGCAGGCAAACATCCCACCTTTCCATTACACAAACTGTTATGTGAGTAAAGGCTCATCAACCATAAACACAAGGAAGCAGTGAGGAAGAGTAACAGGGTAGGAATCCCAGTAATGTAACTGGAGAAAACTGAGCACCCCGACACAGCTCCCCCCAAGGCTGTTACAATGCAGCCATCAGCCTGTCAAAGTGTGATACTCACCAGCTAAAGAGAAGGGAGAGGCTCCCCACTCACCTTACAGTCTGACAGGCAGTTACTGCCTACAGGGACATAGGACTCATTACAGGATTCAGTGGAAGAGCACTTTGGGATGGCACAAAACTTATTATGACTTGCATAGGGAAGAGGAAAGGCCAGGAAAAAAGGGATCAGGGTGGTTTGAGGAGGAACAATCATTGGTAAACAAAGGGAAAAAAGGGATTGGTCACTTGAAACCAACTGTTGGTTGGGATCCTTGTCTGGCCATGCCCTGCACTGATCATTGCAGTCTGTCCTGTCTTCTTAAATTCTATTTCTAACTCCTGGGCAGGAGGCTCTGTGTGTCTGTGTCTATTTGCAGGTCTGAGTACCTGCAACTGGAGAGGGGACTGCGAGTCATAGGAGTGCACGTCTGTGCTGTCAGAAACTGAGAAGAGTAGGTACATACATGTTGTGTGGGCGTGTGTTCCAGTGTGCATGACTGCACATAAGCATCAAGCTGGACAAGCAGAAGAGGCTTGAGAGCCAGGTATCAGAGCTGCCAGCAGTCTGAAGGGAGCTTCCTTTCCACCGGAAAGACCAAGGGGTCTCCCAGTTGGTTACTAGAGAAACTGAAGGTCCCAGCTACAGAAAAGCCTCTGGGGTGCAAGGATCAACTACTGCAAGGGTTATAAATCTGCACCAGGTACCAGAAAAACCCATTTGCACGTGTGTGTCTGTGTGTGATGCAACAGGGAGGCCAGGGGTCAACTACTGGATACAGTAGTTGTGTCTGAGGCTACTGAGATGATCCATACTGTGTGCGGGGGGGGGGGGAGGGGGGCATGCAGGAGCAGGGCTGAGCACCAGCAACTGGAATGGAGCTGTGAGCCACACAGCAAGCCTCACATACCCAGATGCTGGCAACTGCAGAGACCGGGGATGTGAGACCAGTGACTGCACAGACTGTCAAAAGACCAGCCCGTGGAGGCATCTGTATTTTAGATATGTACATTTATGCAAACATATTCCACAAACAGGCTTTCATCCTGACCAGCCAGAAAGATGAAACAAGGTCAGGCCATTGGTGCAATTTGTGTTTGTGAAGAGTGCTGTGGTTTCTTTGTTGATCTACATGGATGATCACGTATATATGTATATGCAGTGTGTGTAGGCGTGTGCATATGTCTGTTGGGAACACATGCTCAGTCTTACTACCAGCTGGACTTGGGGAGATGGAGCTGCAGCAGCCTCACCTCTGTCAGGCTGCTGGATGCAGCAGCTCCTAAGACAAACTGTTTGATCTCTTAAGAGCCTAATTCCTTTCCACTTATACCACACACGTCAAACATTTTTGTTTGATGAATGCTTCTCATGAATATAATCAAATTCCATTAACATAAAATTTACATTTGAACACAAAAATCATTTATTCCCTAAGAAAAGCTGCAAGATTTAGTTCACACTGCTTGCTGATTCTGTATACTTTAAATCTTTTTTAAGGAAGTTAAGCATAACACCTAGAAATTAAAACAATCCTCCAAAATTCATACACTAAATAAAACATCTCTACCACTCCAAAGAATAACTATGTCTCTCAGGGATGCATTAACCCTATCAACAAATACCGATCTACTGTTTTTAAAAATATTTATGCTATTGTAAATGTCCCAGATTCAAACAGAAACAATGACAAACCTCTAAATTGGAACAGGATATTTACCTGTATCTAAAATATCAGCAGTTGTCATTTATGATTCCAGTTCAATCTCATCTATCAAATATGTTTCTGGTTACTTTGAATTTATTGCAAAACCAAAGAATCACATAATGGTATGGGTTGGAAGGGACCTCTGGGGATCATCTAATCCAACCCCCACGCAAAAGTACGTTCACCTAGAGCAGGCTTCACAGGAATGCAGGTGAGTTTTGAATGTCTCCAGAGAAGGAGACTCCACCACCTCTCTGAGCAGCATGTTCAAGGGCTCTGGCACCCTCACAGTAAAGATGTTTTTCCTTATGTTTAGGTGGAACTTCCTGTGTTCCAGTTTGTGACCACTGCCGCGTGTCCTGTCGCTGGGCACCACTGAAAAGAGGCTGACCCCATCCTTTTGACCCCTGCCCTTTAGATATTGATGAGCACTAATAAGATCCCCTCTTTAGTCTTCTCGCCTCCAGGCTAAACAGTCCCAGGGCTCTCAGCCTTTCCTCCTCACAGAGATGCTCCAGTCCCCTCATCATCTTTCAAGTCCTCCTCTGGACTGTCTCCAGTAGTTCCCTGTTTGTCCTGAACTGGGGAGCCCAGAACTGGACACAGTACTCCAGATGTGGCCTCACTAGGGCAGAGCAGGAGTCTGGATGTGTTTAGGGGAAGTAGCAAATCTTAATAACAGTATGCTCAACATCTGGTATTTCACTAAAACGCAACCAATTCATGGTAAAGTCATAAAGATATGCTTCCTTATGGGATTGCAAATAGGAAAACAAAAGGGCAAACCTCCATCTTTACAAGAGTGTGTGTTTCTACAAGCAGACAAACCCTGCAGTTTTGCTGGTATTTGTACATGGCCGCATATGCCACGTACTATAGGAGCCAGAGAGAGACAAAAGTAGTTTAAAAGTAATATATTCAGTGCCTGTACCACACTAAAGGCTGAAGTTGTATTCATTCTAGACAGAAACAACATTTTCCCATGCAGAAGGTATTAAGCAAATTACATAATCTAAGCAGCTATACCGTGTACTCAGGTATCTCCTCTTTAACAAATAAAACCCCAAGTCTTTCCTTCCTGCAGATCAAAAAAGCTCTCTCTCTTCAGCAAATCTGGTACCTTTGCAAGATATCTTTTCTTTGTGAGTCTCTCTTCCTCTACCCAAATTCCTCTAAAACATGAAAATATATATCCTGCATGTACCTTTCCTTCCACTCACCTCTAACAATGCATCAATTCTGATTTAATAAAGAAGATGCTCAAAAAACACCGCACAGATAAAACAGGCTCTTCCAAAACTATAGGAGGATCTCTGTTGCTTTTCCTTTCTCATCTTATTTATTTTCACTCTGAATCTAGTGGATCTGGGCTGACCTATTAATTTTATTTATTTTCTTTACTCCTACCTTCAGTATAAGGACAGGAAAAAAAGCAAAAAGTACCTGATGTCAGCATCGGTTATGTGTATGCAAGCTCATCAGGGGCTGGCTACATAGTCAAGGTAATGGTAAGTAACTTACATTGCATCTGTGTATACCATAAGACTCTCCTACAAATGCATCCATACCCTGTACTGTATTCACTGGTTATTTTACCTTGGAAAATACTGCTTCCACAGTTACAGACCCCATATGCTTTCACATATATTAACAGTTTACATATTTAGATTAAATTTGTCTTACGTCATAAAATAATGTAATCATTTTTGAAGACTAAGAAACTACCCTCCCCACTCTCACAGTTGAGCTGACTTTAAAAGGGCAAAACCAAAAAATAGAATCATTCGTGGTCTAAAATATAGTATGACATTTTTACCCCAAATACTGTCTGCTGTATCAGCACAGTGAGAGCAGCAGTACCTGCCACAGATTACAAATGCAAATCCTATACAAACAAAAACCTAAGTGTGAACAAAGGGGTTAGATCCACATCTTCAAACTCATTCAAAAGACACTGATTGACACAGCTTCATATGTACCTTTAAAATACGTTTGGTATTATTTATGCAAGCTGAAGTACAAAAAAGGTAGTGACACGGTCAATTTCACAGCAAATCAACAAAAGTGAAGTCAAACTTTGGTTCTTGAATCTAACATTAAACATCCTTTTTATTAACACATGAAAAATCTTGGGGAAACTGCATATCCAGTGAAGAAAAGGGTCATTCAGAATAAAAGAATTTTAATGAAATAGTTAAAAGAATTGCTAACTTGAAACAGCTATCTAAAAGCTTTCGGTACTACATGCAATTTTATATTAATCTCCCAAAACCTATATGAGAAATTCACAATTTATAAAGAACAAAACAGTACAGTGTAAAACTCAAAAAAGAGCTAAAATTTCATAAACTACAAGGTCAAAAAGGACCTCTGTAAGCACCCAGGATGGCAGATATCATCCCCAGCTAAAATGGGATTTCCAGAGCCACAGCTAGGTCACATCCACTAAGACCCCCCCCATCAGAACTGCAGTTGCTTTGTTTTTCTGCAGAGCGAAGTCCACTGAATTTCAACTGAGCATAAATAAACCCTGCTCTGAAGTTACGGTTTAGTGAGAACATACTTCTGAAAATAGAACTCAAAGTGGATGTTGCTCACTGGTATTTACTATATGTGCCTACATGACATAATATTGTTAAGTACTGCAAATGAACAGCCACAAAACTGGGGTTATTATATTGCTGAGTCACCTGATCAGAGCAATTAGCAAACTTATAACACATTATAGAAAAATACACTATTGTGTAGGAATCAGCTCTTAATGAGTCCAGTAAACTGGTATCTGCAGATGTCTTGCATATATCCCTCTACTTTCCAAGTTCATTAAACTGTCTCAGGAAACCCAGAACTGGGGGGCGGGAGCCTAAAGTCTAGACACTGTTGTTGAATTGCACAGTTTCAGAATTAAAAATGTCTCCTAGTTTTTTCTCAATGTGGTCTACAAGAACGAAATATTTTCCCTATTCTCTTATCTTCTTTTCAGAAATGAATCCTCAGACACATTCAGAGCTAGCCTATCTACTCTTTTCAGCCCTCCCTCGGGAGGTCAAATAAGCCAAGCTCTTCTAGTCATCTATTATGACGACTGACAACCTAGAGCTGTGGAATACACACTAAAGTGTCCCTACAGCTTTATTTTCACAAACATGCCACTTCTGTAGACACCCTGAAGGATTTCTAAAATGACAGAAAGTGAGAGCAGATCTCCTACCTCTAAACCCAGTAGGTCAGTTAACTTGCTAGGAATTGCACTGCCAAACACTCCACTGTACAGTACATATTCATAAAATCATAGAAGCATCAGGTTTGGAAGGGACCTTAAAGATCATCTCGTTCCAAACCCCCTGCCAATGGCAGGGACACCTCCCACTAGAGCAGGTTGCTCAGAGCCCCATCCAGCCTGGTCTTA
>JAAGNO010027635.1:54814-73180 GCA_033439905.1 Ceryle rudis
CTCCAGCCTGTCAAAGTCCCTCTGGATGGCATCCCTTCCCTCCAGCGTGTCAGCTGCCCCACACAGCTTGGTGTCGTCAGCAAACTTGCCGAGGGTGCACTCAATGCCACTGTCCATGTCACTGACGAAGATATTATTCTCCATATTCTAACAATTCACTTAAACATTGAAACACACAATACACATTTTTCACGTTTTAAAGACATAAATATCAATATTTATCAGAGTATCAGGTCCAAGAATCCAGTGCAAAACATTATTCCTATATATTCCTTCAAATAAACCCCACAAATGATTTAAAGTACTATTTTACAATACAACTGTAACAAAAGTACTTTGCTGCTGTTTAACAAGTCAGTTCTTTTCAAGCTGCTCCAAGATGGTCATGACCTTCTTAATCTTTGCTCTACTTAGCCCTTTAAGCTGTTTGGTTTGGGTTTTTTTTAAAAAAAACCAAACAACATGTTGCTAATAAAGCATAATATACAACAAAGAGACATTTTGTAGTCTTTTGCTCCTCGGGAAGCCTAAGGTAATCATCTACTATTTTCTACTGTTTCTGTTCTACTCTCAGATGCCTGGTTTTCATTTTAAAAAGGAATCAAGTTTGTAGAATATATTATGTGCAGTTTCAAAGGGTTCAGGGAAAGGCCATAGCAATACCGTGCTTTCATAAATCAAGAGCAAGATGCTCTAAGTCTGTCATCAAATGATCTTACATTAAAGATGAAGCACTTACCCAATCACATGGAGGTTACAACTGCAACTTCAGATAAGAGGCAAAAAAAAACCAGTAAGAGTTTTAATGAAGAAGTCTATTACTCTTTCCTACTGTGCATTATATTAAAATCCTCAGAACACAACCTAGCTGCTAGAAAACATACTTGAATGCATAACCAAAGCGCTGACTCCTGAGTGCTTGCCAGCTAGACCCAACAATCTCTTGCATGAGAAAATAGCTAAAATAAGGATTTGTATACGAAGGGACCTTTTAGGCAGTTAGCTGGAATATTAATCCTTATGCAATAACTTATTTCATCATGAAAAAAGAAATCTTTCTACTCCATTTCTATTTAGAAAACCTGTAATTATCATTGAGGTAATATTTTCATGTAGGAAAGATGCTGGTAGCCACTGATTTTTTATTTTACTGTGTTGTTCTTCAACAGTAGTACATGCATATTAAAATGGTGCCAATTGCTAACTTACTGCCTAGAGTTCTCACAATTAGAAAAATTAGTAGAAGATCCAGTAAGGTTTTTGTGATCCAGAAATAATTCACCTGTGGTCAGTAGTAATCGGTGTTGCTTTGATTTGCATTATGTTGATGTAACACTATGAGATTTTTCTCAACTACTGATACAAACAAGTGTCCTGCATCAAACTGAAACAGCCAATACAAAGAATTTATAAAGCTTTCCATTATCAGGAGCAGAAAATGTGTCAACATCAGTGCAATTTACTCCAATATTGTACATGAAAACTTGAATGGATCATAATATAGATGACCAGGACATGAAAAAACTCAAGAAATTACTATTACAAAAAAACAAAAAAACCCAACAATTTTAAAAATACATTGTTCACCAACAAATGAATGTGTCCCCTTCCTCCAACTAGTCAAAAAACATAAAATATTTCATCTGTTTTAGTCTAGACTAGGCTACACGTTTCAAAGATCAAAATCAAGCAGGGAGACTTTGATCAGTGCTTGCTTATAGCACCTCCTTACTTTTCCAACTGAACAATATAAAAAATTAACCACTTTCATTCTTGTAATCACCAAAATGTTAACATTCAGAGGTACTGACCCACTTCAAAATAATTATCATAGGTCTTAATACCTAGGAAAAAAAGACTTATTTACTAAATAAAGTTCAAACCTAACTGCAAGGTAGAACTAGACCAAAAGCAGCTCCTACTGCTTCCTAACACTGCCTCATACATTCAGTCTAGGACAGTCCATTTTTGTGCATCTTTTCCTACTCACCGCACTATCTTGCCTCATGGAGTGCACAAATTGTACTCCTTTGGGATGAATCTAAACCAACTGCTAATGGAGCTCCAGTTCACAGATCCAAACCAGAATTAGTCCGAAGTAAAACCCTTTGAAACGACACAAACTAACACGAGTGCTAGCTCCTTAGCATCTACTGCATTGGTCTATGTGCTTGCCCCTATTGCACCACACTACTTGCTAATGTGGAAATAGTCCAAATAAGCAGTATGGCACATCTGCTATACATTCAGTTAATTGGGCTTTAATAAAATAATAACAAAAGAATTATATGGATTTTATTAATTACAGTCTAAGATTCAGTTTGAGCAGCAAACTGAATTTTGAAAACTATGACTTTGAACTTGCGAATTAAAAAGTGTAGCTTTGGAAGAAGAAAATCAGCATAAAAGTTCTCACCGGTTTACTCTTCGTTTACTTTTATTTTTCCTCTCCTAGAATCTGCTACCTTCCCTCTAGATATGCCCTATCTTCCCCGTTCTGTTCTTTTGAATTAGCAATTACCAGCATCCGAAAGTAAGCCTTATTTTGTAACAAAAGAAAAAAAAGTGTAGAAAAGTCTGGAAACATTTTAAGCACTTATTATAATAAATGGTACCAGAGATACATTTAATGAGACAGTAGCCTAGAATGACAACAATACATTGCAGTAAAGTGCCATTTATTTGCTTATCGCTTTTGTGAATAAAAACCAGTGAGGACTTCTGTCTTCACAGCTCACAGTTTACAAGAATTCTAAATAAAAGCAATCATGCAGAAGACAGACATGTGGTACACAGTACACAGCTATTACTCATGAAAGCAAGTATTAATGGTGAACCATAATAATTATGTTGCCAACTGATCTGAATAAGATTCTTTATTTAGAATGTCTTTAAGATCAGATTTTAGTGTCGTGGCTGGTATTACTAGTGTGTAATGTAACGTTTACTTAAAAGCAAAAGCTTTCTCAATCAGAATTAACGCATAAAAACTTTTCAAACTGTGAAATTAATCTTGAGACCAGTATTACTATATTTTAGATTATACTTGAGACCAGTGAATATGGCACTTTAGTCAAAAGACAACTGAGCAGTTTCAACATAGCAGACAGCAGCTATAGTGGAAGAGGAAACTCAAACTTTAGATCAATCTCTTACTCTTTACTAATAAAGATACACCCTTAGTGACATAGTTTTGTTCAAATCCTATTATGTATGCAGAGATTCCTGGCAAAGAGGCTGAGAGAGGCACCTTTGTCTAAAGCACTTTGAACTTCCCAATTTCCTGAACATATTTTGCCCTGACATGAGAAGTCATCTCTGACAGGTGACAGGTCCCATTTTCTGCATAAAAAAGCCAATGTGGTTACCACATATTTAACCAGGAAAAGCAGCTATATAAAATCAGTGTATGATGTGTAAGTCAGGGCTCAGAGGAGCCCATTTGTCCCTGTTAAAACATTTAAAAGATCTCATTAGTGCAGAATTATTCAACTTCCACAAATTCATTCAAATCTACTGAATATCTATTATGGGAAGATGATCATATTCACCTTCTAGCATTACAGTGCAGGTAACTTTTACAGTTTCAGTAGTTAATGGGCTAGACATCAATTTTATAATAATAAAGTCTAGTAATTGTCAAAAGGATTCTGGTACTTTTGCAGAATGAGAAGCAAGGGCGTATCAGAAAGGCAGAGATCAAACAATTAAAAAGCCAAGAGAACAATTGAAGGAAAGCAAAGACAGAACAGAATTCAGTCAAATCTGTAAAATCCTGCAAAATGACCTTGAAGAGATTCAAGACAATTCTCAAAAACATTTTTAGAAACTGAGTAGTAATTTTGTACACTTTTCCTGAAACAATTTCAAAAGGTTTAATTTTCAGAACTCATCACATCACTCTTCAATGGATCAGAGTTCAGAAGCATTTCAGAAGCTGAGCAACCAAATATTGAGGCACCAAAATGAGCAGTTCCATTTTAAAATGCAAATCCTAAAAGACCTTCAGCATTATGAAGACAAAGTATGGACTCATCAGGAAAGAAAATGACCAAGAACTTGCTGATACCAAACAATGGATGTAAGCAGAATAAGTAATGCATCAGAAAACAAACATGCACGCATTTAGAGACAAGGCTTTTACACTGCAAGCTCTACCCACATAATGTAAGTGAAGTCTCATGGACAGACATGGAAGATAAGTATAAATATTAAAGCTTTGGATGATGTTACAAGTAGAGGTCAGGCAAAACAAAAGCAAAAAGGGAGAGGAGAAAGGTTGAATACAGTGAAGGTCCAACTAAATTTTATAGAGGAATCTGAAAATGAGGGCAAGTCTGAAATAATAAATCCATCATTTTTTCTACCTTTTAAACAAGAAATCTGAATTATGCAAGGTACAATGCAAATTTAGGAGAAAATTCAACTAGCACTGCAATATTTAGGTGTTCATTCTCCAAATGCAAAATACTGTTTAAAGTGGAGGGGCAGGGACAAAAGACAAATCCTGTTTACAGAACTTTCTAGTCATAAACCAGAGATCATAGAATCACAGAATCATCTAGGTTGGAAAAGGCTTTTAAGATCATCGAGTCCAACCATTAAGCCTACTCTAGCAAGTCTACCACTAAGCCATATCCCCAGGCATCACATCTATATGGCTTTTAAACACATCCAGGGATGGTGACTCAATCACCTCCTTGGGCAGCCTGTTCCAATGCCTGGCAACCCTTTCAGTGAAAAAAATATTCCTAATGTCCTAAACCTGCCCTGGTGCTGTTTGAGGCCATTCCCTCTTGTTCTATCTTGTGAGAAGAGACCAGTGCCTACCTCTCTGCAACATCCTTTCAGGTAGTTGTGGACAGTGGTAACGTCTCCCTCAGCCTCCTTTTCTTCAGACTAAATAGCCCCAGTTCCCTCAGCTGCCCCTCATAAGACTTGTTCTCCAGGCCCTTCACCAGCTTAGCTGCTCTTCTCTGGACCTGCTCTAGCACCCTGATGTCTTTTCTTGTATCGACGTGCCCAAAACTGAACACAGTACTCGAGGTGTGGCCTCACCAATGCCAAGTACAGATGGACAATCACCTCTCTAGTCCTACTGACCACACTATTCCTGATAGAAGCCAGGATGCCATTGGCCTTCTTGGCCACCTGGGCACACAGGTAGCTCATGTTCACCGCTTGTCAATCGGTACCCTTGGGTCCCTTTCTGCAGGACAGCTTTCCGGCCATTCACCACCAGATGGTGCAGGACTTTTAGTAATTACCGGTACTATCATCTAACTCATGCAAAACAAAAAGAAAAATGCATCACAAGAGCAACACCAACCGGGTGCTATGATACTCAAAGGTTTTGAAAAGGTTGAGTGTGATTTCAGGAGGCCACCCGTAATGGCTGGAACTTCTTTGTCCCTCTCTTTCACTTCAGTGCCATGTTCCCTAATTACTCTTTTTTGAGTCCATGAGGGACCCCCTGCAAGGACTTCACTACTTTGAGAAATAAGAGTGCCAGATGCTCCATGCTCCCTGTTAGCACCTCTGCCTTCACCACAGAGAAGTGCAGGACTTGTCATCTCAGCAAGATACCCTCACACGGTCTATTGCCAGTTGTATGCCAGATTCATCATTTTGCTGCGGAAAGAGTCCTGCTGATCAGTCAAAGACTAGCAAGACCTGGGCCAAGTAGAGTGGTGTACAAAATCAGTATTACGGACAACATGACAGTATCTTCCCCAACAGCTTTTGTATAGACTGGCATCTGATTTTTGTTCTGCAAGGAAGAGAGATAGAAAGCTGATGGAGAAGGTATGTCAAAGAGCCTCGTGTTTCATAAATAAAGTCAACAAAAACTGTCTACTACCCAGCAAGATAAGCTCTTGTATCTTAAGGAACAAGAATTTGAAGAACTAAGGTGATAATCACATTTTAAGAAGCTACAGGATTTGACACAAAAAAATCCTTGCATCGCAAGGTGTTAGGGGTTGGAAGGGACCTTGGAGATCTTCAAGTCCAACCCCCTTGTAGAATTAAAGAAAACCGTTAGTAGGAAGGAAAGAGATTGCACACCAACATTTTACAAAAAAACCCAACCAACCAAACAAAAAGAGACTAGATCTAGTAACACTGGGAAATAAAACAAAGTTATGCATAAACCATACCTGTTCTACTTTTAAAAACGGGGTTAATCTTGGTAATTGTGGAAAACCTTGCCATAAAGATAAACTGTTGTAGACATGGAGATAGATGGTTATGACAGAACATAGCCCAACACTTCACTTAAATAATAATCAGTTAAACCTTGCTAAAACTGCAAGATCCAAAAATGCATCATCTGACTGCTCTCAGCTGGAAAGCAGTTTTCATAGATTAGAAACCATTACAGGAAGGAGAGGAGGAAACAGGGTTTTCAGACTAGAATCTAGAGTTCAAGCAAATAATCTGAAAGTTGAAGCAACAGGTATGTTATGGATTGCACTGCATTTATGGTATAAATTTTGAAAGGTCTCAAGCAAATTAAGTCTACAAGTATTTATCTAAATATACATAGCAGTTTAAAAACAACTCAGTCGCAGTAACAAGCACTTCCACTACGTTTTGTAATCAAAACAGTATGAACATTCATGTGAGCTTTTCAGTATGGCAACAGTTCAGACCTAGTCCAAGAAGCACCGAGAAATTCTAGCTACAGAGCTTGTAGGTCAGAAAGAGGAATATATGCTTGTTCATTTGTGGAATACATCTAATAAGGAATAAAATATGGAAAGAACTACTATAATCCAAGAAAAATCTAGACACATTTTCAGAGTTGTTTCCAACATAGCCTGATAGTATTTAAAAATCTCCTTCAGGTGAGATATGGATGTCAGAATTCATTGTGGGAATAGTATCAAACAACAGCAGAGGAATATTTAAAGAGGCTTTTGGACATCAGAACTTCATCTAGCTTTGCTCCAGCATCTGAAATCGGATGTGGAAGTAGAGGTAGGAAGAACTTCAGAAAACATTAATCCACCTAGGAATGGAATGCAGGCCCACTGGCAAATTAAGAAAGATACACCCTATAAATTCCCTTAAAGTATTCTCTCACAGATGGCCAAAACATGAGCAGGAACAATTTGGAGACAGATCATTTCAGACAGAAATATGGTGATGGTGTAACTAACATATATACATTAAAATTCAAGCAATCTAATTATACTTCTTTTTCACCTCACCAACTCTTTTAACAAAGAAATCTTCCTTATTATTGAAATAGCTCAATGCTGCCATCAGTACAGCCTAGGCAATTACAAAGAACAGATTTTAAAGCACATATGCCATGTTCAACAACAACTGGCACTTTGGCAACGGATACGGTGGCCTTGAATCTAATGGTATAATAAAAAAAGCTGAGATAGGCATCAAGAGGCTTTTCAACCTTATCGATGCAGCAGCTAGGATACTGAGTTACAGCCAATTTGCGCTGGAAGCAGAAAAAGAGAACCTTCTGTAGGTATGACCCTGTATGTCAACAAAGAGACTGAGCTTCTGAGGCACAGAGCAGTGGCATACGCCAGCTGGGTTTCTGAACATTTTTGTTCCTGCTGCTCTTCAGGAAGCAGGATTTTGCAAAATTGAAATAAAAAGGAACACAACTATATGATGCTCTTAACATTTTTCACCTATTTCCACGTTAGACAAAGTCGAAATTGGGAGACCGACAAAGAAACATTATGAAAACTTTATGAAGATGTTAAGAAAGTATTTACACAAGCAACAAAATATGGACATCTTTTATGTACTGTTCTGACCTGTACTTGTTTCTTTTAAACCGATGGTAATAATCAGTACAGTAATAGTTCTTGAACTCAAAAATGAGCAATATTCCTCTTTATATGTAGGGATATCTTAAATCTGTGAAACTTCTTTTCTATGAGATGCTACAAAATAGAAAATTTTGCTGAAAACTAAGTAATTTATAGTAAAATTATAGTGACAATGCTTCTGTAAGACAGAGGGCATACTTCACATCATCTATTATTCATATGGGAATATGTGATACTAATTTTCTTTTTCCAGTACTCTATGGTATCAGTATTAAAATCTTATTCTTACATCCTGGTTTTGTTGTGTTTGGTTTTTAGTGTTAAAATCTTATTCTTACATCCTTGGTTCATTGTGCTTGTTTGGTTTTAATTCCATAATTAATAGTAATAATTTGCTGTATTTCTTCTGGTTCATATACATAGGGTATCAGTTAATTGCAAGGCTTTTCAGGAAAAATAAAAAAACAAATTGTAACATAATGCATTGGCTGAGGTTGTTCAATATACGAATCCTCAAGGATTAAAAGAAAAAAAAGGCATTTACTCTACAAGACCAGTTTTCATAAAAAATACGCAGACCTCTGTCTTCAAAACAGTGTCACAATCCCAGGCAATCTAAACCCACTATTTCAGACAAAACCTGTCATTTTTTCAGAAACTATATTTTATCTGTTTTCTAGTCTTAACTGCTACAGACGAAACAGCAATCCTATATAAAAAATGTCCATTTTTTATCAAGTTGAAAGGGAAGAGTCACAAATATTATCACTTCACACTCTGATTGCCTCCTTATCTGATGTTTCTTAGGAAGGCTTAGTTTACAGGGCTTCCTAAGTGCTCAGAATCAGAATTGGTAGGGGTTGGATGGGACTTCTAATCTAGTCCAAAGCCCCTGCCACAGCAGGATAGCCAAGAGTAGATAGGCCTAGGCAGCCTAGAGTAGATCTAGGCTAGAGTAGAAATCTCCGAAAACAAAGAAAAATGGTAAAATCTTAGAAAACTTTCTTCAGTGCTGTGTTCTAACTTAAGAGTTTTAGCTAATATTCAGTAAATGGCTATGAAATATGTTTTTAAGCTTGAACACAATAGTGACATCTACCGGTGACTGAATTACAGATTAGTTTCACATGAATGTTTTAAGTACACATTGAAAGAGAAAAAATGGACAAATTACTTTTAATGATTAATGTGAAGCAAATAAGAATGTGATGTAATCCCTTTTAAAGCAATGTAGATATTCTAGTTTCATTAAATAATAGAAAGCTAGCAGCTGGTTTCCACTTCTGATTTTCAAACACCAGACAATTATAAATAGTGAATCCTTACGGACTAAACATCTCTCGTTTCATCTTGTGACAACTGGTAAGTGAAACATGATTCAGTTGATCCAGTCTTTTGTTTCTATACAGCAATTATCATTTAAAAAACAACGATTTAACTTCCTTTGCCTGAAAATAACAACTTCATATGTATTCTTTTCAATGAAAAATGTGAACTTCAAATGTTGACATGCAGGATTTCAGAGAACTTCTGTCTCTTCTCCATAGCTAGCATTATTGGGTCATGCCTCACTATGCCCTACAGTGGAACTGAGATTTGCAAAATCAGGACATACCAAGTACACGCTGGCTATGCTCACTTTTTTTCTTGGACACCAATGGTTCCCTCTTCCCCAGATATCAGGTATTAGATTTTTTGGTGTGATGTATTTACAACACTGCTGCCCTACAGTGCCGTGAATGTGGTTTAACAGGTACCTCTTAATACTAAAAAGCAGTTTGCTCGAAAGCAGAATCACAGAATGGTAGGGGTTGGAAGGGACCTCTGGGGATCATTTAGTCCAACCCCCCTGCCAAAGCAGGTCCACCAAGAGCAGGTTGCACAAGAACATATCCAGGTGGGTGTTGAAAGTCTCCAGAGAAGGAGACTCCACCACCTCTCTGGGCAGCCTGTTCCAGGGCTCTCTTGCCCCCACAGTGAAGAAGTTTCTCCTTATGTTTAAGTGGAACTTCCTGCATTCCACTTTGTGCCCGCTGTCGCTGGGCACCACTGAAAAGAGACCGACCTCATCCTCTTGACACCCACCCTTCAGATGTTTGTAAGCACTGACAAGATCCCCTCTTCAGTCTTCTTGCCTCCAGGCTAATCAGCCCCAGGTCTCTCAGCCTTTCCTCCTCACAGAGATGCTCCAGTCCCCTCATCATCTTTGCAGTACTCCTCTGGACTCTCTCCAGTAGTTCCTTGGCTCTCTTGAACTGGGGAGCCCAGAACTGAACAGAGTACTCCAGATCTGGCAAAGTAAAGGGAGAGCAGAACCTCCCTTGACCTGCTGGTCACACTATTCTTAATGCACCCCAGAAGTAGTCACAGCTACAACTCTGATTACAGAGAAGATTGTAGCACCCATATTCCTATAGAAAACATGCCTATATCCCTGTCTCACTGAAACTATTTACACTTCCACTGATTGATCTTTTCATCATTCTTTTTCTGCAACATCAGTTACAGAACTCAACTAAAATCCTTGTCTTTTACAAGAGAAACCATAATCCTCTCTGCACACATTGTATCTGAACAATTGTCTCAATCCCAAAGAGGAATCCGAAAGAGCAGAACTCTGCAGAACAAAGGCTGTCCACATGACTGATTTCATTAATGGATTAAAAATTGCATTGAGAATAGATTTAATTACAATAGGTTTGATGAGTTTGGATAAATGAAGCCTAAAGTGTCCAGGAATATGATTCTGGCAGTTCAAGGCCAAGATACACAGGACAATTTAAATCAGACTTCTTTTTCCTTTACAACAAAGAAGCTGGAATTGAAAAATAGGTCAAATAACCTCACAGCAAGCAACTTCCTATCAGGGGATTCACGAGCCTCTTATTTTTATTAAAGACAAAGAAAATAAAGCATTGATTATGTACACTTAACTCTCAAGGTAAGTGCCTTACAAAACTCTTCTCTCTAGGCTCAAGCTTTACAAGTAAAATTTCCTATGAGAGCATTAAGTCAAAACCAGGTTTGTACAACAGGCAGCTCCCAGGCCAGCACAGCCCACCGGCAGGTGAGAGGCAGCGTGCTCACTCTGCAGTGGGGTGGCAGAGGAACAAGGAGTAGTTAGGGAAGGTGCTGCCTCAGGGAGGGAGCCAGTTTTGGCGTGGGCAAGAGAGGTGTGGAAGCCTTTTTCTGTAGGAAGCAGGGAATCCTGTGGTAGGATTGTAATGTCCACCCACACTGCTGCTCTACTGCCACAATGCTAGCTGTGCCGTGGAATTCTGACAAAATCTACATTACAGCACCTACATCTGCTCTGATGAAAAAAATTACTCACCTAAAATTCTTCTATTACTTAAATGGTTATGGTTTTTACTTCATAAAGAAAGCATCTTTCTTTTTTCTTCTTCTTCTTTTTAAAAACCGCACTACAGTCACAATGGAAAACTGTGTTCTTCAAAGCCTTTCTAATTATCACTTTTGCATCAAATGCCATGCAAGCAAAACCAGCTGTTAAAAGGGTAGACAGTTCAAATTAAAACTATTCAGTAATAAACATTTTTCTTAGAAGCACACAGAAGACAATTAATGAAATAAAATGTTTTTTAAAAAAAAGGCACTATAGAAAACAGTATTTTTAGTACAATGCAGTAAAGCATACATAACAAGGTGCAATGTATGTTAACTAAACATACCTTTCCAAGCTCTGCAGCCTGTTTTAAAATATCTCTTTTTAGATCTTCTGCTCTCTTGGAATGGAAAGAATTACTTTGACTCTGGATGATAAATACAATTTCCTTCAGTTCTGTGAACCAGAAGATAAGAAGATTTAAAGACAACAGAAGTTATTTTCCATTTTTCTGCAAAGCTAGTGAGAACCCACATGTGGTGGGGCAATCTCTAGCATAGCAAGCTATTTCTTTAATTATAAAAACATTTCATGAAATAGTAAAAAGGCATCATTTAACACACACAAAAAACCCAAACCACTCCTCTTAAGGATTAACACATAAAAGCATGACATGACTAGGAGATCTGCACGACCATGAAACAGAAAAGATGCTTCCTCAATAAAGAGCTCAAAATTGTACCCAGAAACAAATATGAGATAGAGAGGCACATGAGAACAGTAAGGTAATGCTCTTTTATCTAATAGGACAGCAACAACATCTCACATGTGTCTTCACGGTGTTTTAAGGCATCATAGTGAAGAACTTTCAACAGGAGAGGAGACTGAAAAATTGAAAAGGAAATAATGAAGTAGCTTTGCAAACATTTATGGCTAGAAAAAAAGTGCTTATTAAACAGTACAAGTAGGTGATGAAGCAGATAACCAAAATTTCTTGACGATAATAGACAGAATAATCCCGCAACACTTCTGAAAGATAAAAAAACCTGGCAGATTTGAACCCATTCGGAAGCAGAACACTGCAGAGGATGAGAAGGTTAAAGGAATAGGAGAAACCCTTTATGGAACTCTTAACAAGTTTGACCTATGCTGTATAACCCGTTCAAGACTATAACTAAGGAGCAATCAAGTACGAACTGAGAACTGCATAGTACTGCAGTTTCTATTTGCTTTGCCAGAAAAGGCTGAACTTTACAGATGCTATTCAGATAGTGTGCAGATAAAGAAACTCAGAATATAAAAAATTAAGAGGTCCAAGTCAATGACTGACCAATTACTGCATAAAGAAGAAAAAAAATTAAACCAGTAATGTTTGTCCAGTGTTCAAGGATATAAGCAGAGGACTTGTGGGGATGGGGGGACTGAGAACTGCATTTAAATTCTGTCACTTGAGATGACAGATCAAGCATAAGAAATAACAGATTCTAGTTAATTCAATGAGGAGACAACACAGAAAAGGCTGCTGAGTTATTGTTTACAGGTGACATTGCTCCAAGATAAGACAGTACAAAAAGGAAATAAATTCAAGTCCCATGGGATCTGTACAGAATGCCAAAAAATGTGGATAAAGAACAAAGCGCACACCAAAAATATTATCTAGGTAACAAAAAAGACATAGGAGTCAATTTCCAGAAAAGCAGAACTTTAAAATCACCATCATTATTAACAGTATGGAAACTGACAGAGGAAATAAAGATATAAAATCCCTAGAAAAGCTTTCTAAGAATATTTTCTGTTGTTCCACTGAAACAAAACTTTCAGTGAGCTAGAGATGTCAAACTGAAGACAGTCCAAGATAAAAGTTCGGTAGAGAACTAGAGTCATGGCTGACTGAAAGCTGCCAGATTTTACTACAAGCTGTGTCTGTGAAGACAAACTTCCCAAGGACAGTGCACCTTAGAGGAAGCACGTGAAGCTTCTTGTCAGGCAGCAGAGTATTTCAGCACTTTTAATCAGCAGTTTCACTGCAGTATAAATTCAAGTTTTACATCATGCAGTATCTATTTTTATAGCATATATTCTTGCATCATAGATCAAGTCAACCTAAAAGATCCTAGTGTCACATCAAGATCTTTACCTCTACATTAAAAACGCTGACTTGGCAAATGGAATAGAATAAGTGAAGAATGGTGGAACAAAGATGGAGAAGAAATGTCCAAAGAGCAAAACAAGTAATCTCAAGGAAAAAAAAAAAAAAAAAAAAAAAAAAAAAAAAAAAAAAAAAAAAAAAAAAAAAAAAGGAAAAAAGAAAAAACCAGAGGAGCATTAACTCGAAATATCTTCACTAAGATTATCAGAAGATTACCACGTTCAAGACCTGAGGATTGAATATATTCCTTTCTTCTTCTGAACAGTTACCTGTTAATTTAGACCTATGACACCTCAAAGATGCAGCTAAATGTTTTTCTACTTTTCCCCTGATATTCTTTTCCCTCTATTTATTAGCTTATTCACCAAGAAAAACTCTGAAAATGTCAAATTATGTGAGGTTTCTGATCATAAAGTTGCA
The DNA here is from genome assembly GCA_033439905.1 of Ceryle rudis. NCBI lineage: Eukaryota > Metazoa > Chordata > Aves > Coraciiformes > Cerylidae > Ceryle > Ceryle rudis. The sequence continues at coordinate 68,535 of JAAGNO010027635.1, forward strand.
GAGATAGCATGAGCATTGACATAGATAGCAGTTTTGATTTCACATTTTTCCCACACAGTGTGGCTTCATGCTCTGACCGACCAAAAAAACTGCTTAAAAAAACCCATGCACAAATAAAAACTTCTGAAGAGCTGCTATTTGCTGTCTAGCAGGACAACTACTAGATTTCCTGTGCAAAAATTGAACTTAGTGCAAAGGTTAAGATTAGTGCAAAAATTAAAATTACACTTCACTGCTGCTAGTGAGAATCACAAGGGCTAAATCTACATGCACAACACTGAAAACATCCTCAGGGATTAAAAGTAAAAACTACATTGCTTTATATAATTACTGGTTTAGTATCAGTACATTCACAGATATGGAAGCATATGAATGACACTCAGTTTCATTTATGGTACATTTAACAACAGCTGGGATACCCCACAACAGGATGCTTTCTAGGAATAATTTAACACCTACTTTGGTGTTAATTGCTTTCATCCAATGGAAATAGTATCCTCTGCTATAGGCACTTCAAAATAGTTCATAAAAAGAAATATTCACTGTATTAAAATGGCAACAGAAAATAGGTATAATTTTAAACACCTGAATTGTTTCTCAAGTTGAGAAATGGTCAACCAAGCAAGACAGAGAACGGAGTCTTTTGGAAGATTAATATCCAAACCAGCTACTGATATGAAGATACATTATTTCTCTTGTTGTTCTCTTTTATTTCCCTTAAGATATTTATCTATCTGGGAAATATCTTCAGCAACCTCAAATGCGCATTGATTGCAAAGATCCTGCAAATTCACATTTAAAAAAAAATTAAAAAAAAAATTGGAAAACAAGAATGCTGAAACTTCCTGAGTCTTATCACAACCATTGCTAAACAGAATGGAACTAAAAATCAACTTTTAACAAGCCATTAACAGTAAAGTTTGCTTTAGCAAGTACACAATGATCTTATCCAGAATACTCCTCCCTAGGAATTATCACTAATTCAGTTCAAAAGATGGCAATGAGGAAATACTGCCTTTTGGAAGATAAGCATTGCAGTATAATGACCAACACGAATAAATGACCTCTGTAGTTTGGGGTTTGGTTTTTTTTTTTAGTGTATTTGCCACAAAAAGCTGGTTTAGTCAACTCAAAACTACTGAAAAATTTAAAACAAACCTTCCAGGCAGGAAAAAAAAGAGGAAAAACACTGCTAGAAGAAATACAATGATGATGCTGCCTTCTAGCCTTTCTCTACTACCCAGAGGTTAAAGCATTCACCGAGGATGCAAGAAACCCAAACTCTCATTGATGAGGCAGTCTGGGTCTGAACGTGGGTCTCTGGCATTCCAAGTCAGTCTCTTTATTTCCAGGCTGCAAGTATATATTCTGAGGTGGGTCTTCCCTATACTCTTCTATTGCTCTAGAAATAGGGAAGGGTGAAAATGACTCCTCAGCAATCCTAATTTACCTAACTCTCCTGAAACAGTGGGCATGTAGAACCCTGTCTCCGACTCGATGGATGTTTAAACACATTGTTAAAAAGTAGAACAGGCATAAATAGAATAATAGAATGGTAGGGATTGTAAGGGACCTCTGCAAATCGAGTCCAACCCACCTGCCAGCACGAGAACACCTAGGGCAGGCCACACAGGAAGATGTCCACACAGGTTTTGAAAGTCTCCAGAGAAGGAGACTCCACAACCTCTCTGGGCAGCCTGTTCCAGGCTCTGTCACTCTCACAGTGTAGAAAATTTTCCTCATGTTGAGGTGGAACTTCCTGTGTTTCAGCTTCTGACCATTACCTATTGTCCTATTACAGGGCACCATAGAAAACAGCCTGGCCCCTTCCACTTGACATCGACCCCTCCAATATTTATAGACATTAATAAGATCCCCTCTGAGCCTTCTCTTCTCAAGACTAAACAGCCCCAGTTCTCTCAGCCTTTCTTCACAGGAGAAATGTTCAAGTCGCTTAATCATCCTCATAGCTCTCCACTGGACTCATCAATGATGACCCAACACTAAGCAATATGACAATAAGTCATATTGCTTATCTTTTGGCTGGACTATAACACAGCCATGCTTGAAACACTTGGCACACCAGACAATCTAGAAAGCTACATCACATTCAGAGTAGACAAAACAACCATGGGAACACGAAGTTCAATCTTCTCTCTATTATGCTTGTCTTCCCAGTGACTAGGATATCAAGATGTTGGTACCTCTCTTCAAAGTCTTGACTAAGGACACTTAAAATGTAGTTACATGACATGTTACCATTGTAACATTCCTAAATATAACTTTACTAAGTAATGAGATTATAGTAAATTTATAAAAACTGAGAGCTATCAAAAGTAAAAAAAAAAAGTCTGTCAATGTCTCCCTGGGTGTTCCATGAAGTGAGACACAGCAGGTCTGCCGGGAGTGATAAAAGCAGCAACCAGCACCTGGATGCACCGAGATTCCACAGAAAGAGATGAAAGAACACAAAGAGGAAATGGACTTTGACACCAGATAAGGAAGGGTGAACAGGAAAAAACAGTAATAAAGCTTCTATAAAAAGGTCCTGAGCTTTCAGTGGTAAAATGGGATATTAATGGGTCAAAGAACTTAATTATTTTCCACAAAAGTGGTTATCTTTGTTAGGGACAGAGCTTGGAACGAAGTCCAAAAAAAGCCAACAAACAAAAACCAGATCTTTGCAGCACCATTCAGAGTTCTGTTAGCAACTGCTCTAAAAGCATGCTAAGTCTTCCTGAGGTTTAGCTTTGATGTCAGAATGAACTCACAAATAATCACCGTCTGCTACCACAGAGACAAGGTTAAGCTGTCTCTTTTTAGAACAAGCAGACTCAAGTGCTCTGTGTTTAGCAGAGCAAGAAGTACCAGAACTGTCCCAAGTTGCTTTATGGACTGAATTTCTATAGCACAGCAGAGGCAGCACGAGGTTACAAAGCAGAGATTGCAAGTCTGTATCTCAAACGTTTTGCTGGAAGGACATCAGACTTGTTTTCAGAGAAGGCAGAAACCTGCAGAATTTTTATTCGCAGAATTTATCTCCCATGTCCAGTAAAAAATTCTTTTAGCACTTAGTATCCTATGAATGTTTTACATGTTTCTCAAATACTGTTTCTACATATTACAAAGTTATTACACGTTGTTACAAGTAATTTATGCTAAGTTATTACAAGTACTGTGAGAACCTAGCAGAAAGGTAAAATTCAGTTTTGTGTTCAATTTTTATAAAACAGCTATTAAGCATCATGAAATTTCCTTTTAAAATATTGTGTACTCCAAAAAGCAACGCACCAGCTTTTTAGTGCCAGCGCACATTCTCAGAAAAATACTTCACTACAAGGACTGCAAACACAAAAAGAGATTGAGCAGCTTCTGTTTGAGGAGACTATATGAGCAAAGAAAAAAAAAATACGAAGTATTTGGGAATCACCCATTAACTAACAATGTTGTTAAGCCTTTAGGCACTGTTCACAGTCACTTTTCAAAGCATAACTGTATTTTATTTAGATCAAAAATGCAACCACAAGTGAAAACAAACAAAGTATCCAGTACTTACCTCTGCTTATTTTACTAATTGTTCCACTGCTTTCAGACTTCTAGGAGAAAGGAGAAAAGACAAAGTAAGGGTACATGCAGGAACTCAAACATTTCTCTAGAGAGACACGGGGTCAAAGCATTCATCAGACTGTAAATGCATACAGACATTTTAACTCGAGAACTAACAAGAAAACGAAAGTAAAAGTCCTTCACCATCAAGAACTGAAACAGATATTCTACATGTTTGTAGACTATTACTTAGACAATAAAGTAAAAAAAAAAGAGAGATAATGCTTTTCTATGACTTCATTTATACCAGAGCTCTGTAAGTTAGTAGTAACAATGTTTATTTTTATTTATTTATTAAATATCTATCACCTGAGGACAAAGTTTGGAATATGGAGCTCTACACTACAATCACACCTGTTCCGTGTATAAAAAAAATTCAACATACTCTTACTTGGTTTACCCACTATCATGCATCTGTTGAAACAATTATTAAAGGAAGACTCTAAAGCAATTTGTATCAAGACAAATAAATATGAAGAGGTTGTTGTACATAACAACTTCACTGGGATTTACACAGGTATCACATACATTGGTGATGGAATTTTAACAGACTGATCAGGAACAAATGGTGACATTGCACTGGCATCATTAATTAAGAAACCAAGACACGTAAAAAAACCTTAGGAGCATATTCAATTGCTCCTAAGTAACAGAGGCTGAGTGGAAAGATTTAAGAACTGCTGACTGGTGGAGAGATAGGACTGGAGAAATAGGTCTGCATTTCCTATAAAAATTGTAGAGAAGAAAATGGAGCCTTCACTTATTGCACAATTTCTCCTTAGTAACAGCACTTCAGTGCTTTGGTTTCCCCACATGTAAAATAAAGATCATCTTTCCTAATTGCATGAGGATGTTGTAAGATTTATCTTGGTTCCAGTGTTTTAAGACCTTCAGACAGACATGATATACAAGGCATCCCTCAGTAATAAGCTCATATATAGTTTTCCTACCCTCGTGACTTAATTCCTATTTATGAACACAATTTTTTCTCCCCCTTTTTTGAAAAATATTATATTATTAAAAAATTATATACTTAAAAA
>JAAGNO010027636.1:8524-25782 GCA_033439905.1 Ceryle rudis
ATATCTGGACAGAGGTTAATAATTATCGATTCCAAAATTAAAGGGCACATCTAAATATCTATTTTATTTAAAAAAACTCTTGGACTACTGAATAGTAAGGTCTAACAATTCTTTTCTCCAACTCCAGGAAGCAAATCTCTATCAAGTAGCTATCAGAAATGGATTAGAATCAAGAAAGTCCTGTGCTGTGCATAATGAAACTTTACTATGTAATTTTAAAAAGCTATGAAATTAATTCTATGTTGAGTAATAGGGTATCTTCATTATGCATTTCATAATAACAAATATTAATATATCTATTATATCCACAAGCGGTATTTTCAAACTCAAGGGAAAAGTCCACATCATTCTGAGAACAACATATATATAATACAAATAAAAACTAAACCATAGGTGTTTTAAATATGTGAGTGTAATAAAGCAGTGTTGGGACATTAATCATTTCTGAGACACATATGCATCAATAACTCAAAACTTCTTTTGATTACTGAAGCTATTCACACCAGAAAACTCCATCTAGACATATTTCACCAGTGCAGGAAAAATTATCAGACTTCCATTGATAATTAAAATATGTGGTATTTCAACAAATGAAGACCTATTTTCTATTGTCATGCCACATCTAACCTAAGCTACAGCACTGGTGCAACAGAATGAACGGAAAGTGCATTGCCAAGAAAAATCTATAAAATCCCTCTATTGCACATACTAGTGTAGGAATTTTCTGTTATTGCTATCCAGTGCTTTAGATGTCACTATAAATAAGTAGACTTTAGAGTCTACAGATTTAGAGCACTAGGTCTATCCAGTTTAAAACAGGGAATACATTGACCCTTCTTCCCATCCACTCCCTCAGATAACAGACAATATGCAGTCGCATGAGCTTCATCGATATCTGCTTTTCCTTTTTGTATTGAATCCTATGATCAAGAATGACATTTTAAACCCCTTTTACTTACATACATTGATTCAGTGCATGGTGAAAAGTACCATAAGACTCAAGCTGAGCCTTCAGAGCCAGTGCAGATTGAATGTGTACTGTATGGGATGGATAGATGACAAACCTGAGGAATGTAGCTAGCGTACTACGGAATTGCATAGCATAAGCAGATGTGGACAACATGTATGCTCAATGGCCTTTTAGCAAAAGCTTCACGACTTCTCAAAAATCATCTCAGCACCGAAAGCAACAGATTACCTCTTTATTGATAAAAAATTAAACATGGTGGATTAATGAATCTGTAATGAAATAGAATGTCAGCATTTTATATTAAACAGAAAGCATTTAAATTTGTCTTGAAAGCAAGAGATACGATTATGTGGGATAGAAGAAGAGTACTTCAGTGTAATTTCAACTCAACCAATTAATCTGGACAAACAGAACTTCAACATTCACATTTGAAAAAATCACTTTGGTCAGACAGTCTTTTATTTCATCTAATGAACTAATCTTGCTAAGTGTTTGAAGGACTCATTATGTGTCTATTAACAGCATCACAGAATTGTAGGGGTTGGAAAGGACCTGTGGAGATCATCCAGTCCAGTGTCCTTGCCGAAGTGGCTTCACCTAGAACATGTTGCTATAATCACATTCAGGCAGATTTTTAGCACCTACAGGCCCCCATCTAGACTCTGCACTGCTGATCACAACACCGAGCAACGTCATTCATCCAGTTCCCAGTCCACCTCGCTGTCCACTCATCTAACCCACACTCCCTGAGCTTACCGATGATGACGTTATGGGAAACAGTGTCAAAAGTCTTGCTGAAGTCGAGATAGACTCCCCTCATCTACCCAGCTGGTCACACCATCATAGGAGCCTATCAGATTAGTTAAGCATGATTATCCCTTGGTGAATCCATGCTGACTGCTCCTGGGGTGACCTCCAGAATGAGCTGTTTCATCTCCATGGAGATGAGGTTGACTGGCTTGTACTTTTCTGTGTTCTACTGCTTTCCCTTTTTGAAGACTGGAGTGACATTGGCTTTCCTTCAGTCTTCAGGCACCTCTCCCATTCTCTATGACCTTCCAAAGATAAAGGAAAGTGGTTTAGCATTAACATCAGCCAGCTTTCTTAGCACTCGTAGGTGCATCCCTTCAAGGCCCATGGCCCATGGCTGTTCAGTTTCCCTAAATGATCTCTAACCCAATCCTCATTGACCAAGGGACAGTCTTCCTCCAGACTTTCTCTCTTACCTCAAGGGACTGGGATTCCCAAAGGCTGGTCTTAGCAGTAAAGACTGATGTAAAGGCGGCATTCAGTAACTCCACCTTCTCTGTATACTCCGTCACCAGGGCATCCACCTCATTCAGCAGCAGGCCTACATTTTCTCTAGTCTTCCTTGTGATGGCACCATCCAAATAGACAGGGGTTGATTTTCATTGTCTGTCTCCCCGCTTTCCTCTAAATAGTAAAATGGAAAAGATAACTTGGGCACCAACATTTTTCACTTGCACCCCCAGGGCTTTATAGTCTTCCTTGCTACAGTCCAGATTCTGGCTCACAGAATCATTCATGCTCACAAGGAAGCGTAACAGTGAATAGTCAGTGCTCAACAAGTTGTGGCATCCTCTCAGCAATGTCTCAGATCTTAGCTCCTGGGAGGCAGCAGACCTCTTGACTCCCTGTCAGGTCAGCAGATGGGACCTCAGTGCCCTTTAATAGAGAGTCACCCACTATGAGCACACCATTTCTTTTTATGGTATTCACTTTGTGCTGCTGGTGAAGTTTCTCCATGTAGAGCTTGCTTGTGGGTCTCTACATGTGTTTCAAGCTTTGTATCTATTTTCAGTGGTGATGTTTGAGGATGGAGGAGAAAGCACAATCCTGTTTTGTTAGGTAACCTGTGTCCAAGGTATCTCAGCGGTGTCCAGGACAGAACATGGTTTTGAAATCAAGTACCTACGTTTGTCACGGCTCCTCTGATGCTACTCTGATGCCTTATGACTGTCTCCTGCAACTCAGTTTCCTGGTGCAGATCATCAACACGTGCACACCTTTTGTAAATTTTTACCTTTAAATCAAGAGAAAGGTGTAGGCAGTTGCTGCAACCTACTGCCTGCACTGAAGTACCCCTCCTGCCAGGTCTTTCTGAGTGGATACCTCAGACTTCTTAGGGGCTTTCTCTGTAGGAACATGGGTATGTATGGCAAACTTGCTTCTAAATTATGCTAAAAATAAGTATGTGATTTCCTTAACCTGATCAATATTGGCAACTTTTTTCAGGGGAAAGACTAGTTCAGGGAAGTCTCCTAAACAAAGGAACACAGCTGCTTTTTGTAATAGGAACATAGATGGAATAGGAACATGGCATGAATTCTACAGGCAAACCTGTCCCTTTCATATCAGTTACTATGTCAATTTCTAGGTCTTGAGGGACCGTATGATTTACTCTCTTATAGTCTGGTGGTTGGTCTTGTTTTGCTTTGGGTTTTTGGTTTTTTTTTTTAATATTTCTTTTCACCAGAAATGAAACCAGTCATTGCAATAATATGCTTCTCCTTTTCACAGGGTGCAATATGTCCTGAATAATCTTATTATTACATTTCTAAATTAAGTTTTACTTTCTTATTCACCTATGCAATATAACATGCAGTATAACATAGCCATCTACCTTATACATCTTGGATAGTACATTAGCTCTTACTGGTATCTGAAGCAGTTCAGTTCAGGTATTTACCCAGCTACTCAGTCAGATCCTAAACTGTATGCAGTCCCTCAGCTCTTTTTTTCACATAGGAATGAAACTCCGACCTGTTCTTTCTTATCCAGCAAGTTTTCTTTCCTTCTTTCTTTGCATAGAAGGAAAAAATCTGAGAATTCTAGCAACAATGTTCCCTTTCCTCACCCAGGATTCTACTTTTAGCAAGACAGCAAGAAAGAGCTGGCAGCTGCTGTGTACTTGGTGGTTAGTCAAGGCATCTACTCAAACAGCCTTTCCTTATAGACCGTAAGAAGGAATTACCTCAAACCAAAATATTAACAGAAAGAAAAAGCTTCAGAATGAATCAATAAAATGAGCAGTAACAAATTGATTTTACTAACAGTTCTGTCTGCTTTCAACACTCTCCTGAATTCACTGAAGTTTGCTACATATGGGGACTACCTTTCACTTTAGTTCCCTTTTTATATCCAGGAGTTTTTCTTTCTAATTCAAACATTAGATCTTTTTTCCTGTTTCCTATCCTTCTCTCTGATGCTCTGTATCTTGCTTCATTCACTGAAACTGCTTGTCATTTTCAGTCTTCAATTAATCATGTAAGTAGTAGCAGCAACTATTTTATTAATTTGTCTTGAAAAGAGAAATTATGGAATATAATGATGTCGATTTATCTTTTTTTAGTTAAAAATAAGAAGCTTGGGAAAGTGTGCTTAGCTATAGTAGTGTGGTATTGAAAAGTGTAAGTAATTTAATTTTTCCTACTGTTTGTTCTACTACTGCTAGACAAGTATTCTTTCCAGCCATCAGCTCTTATATCAGAATTCTAATTCCAGTGGTATAATTAGAAACAACAGAAATGCAGCTGAATTATTTCATCTGTAGGAAAAGATAAGTAATGTGATTACATTGTATGTATGTATGATTATTAAGCAAATAGCTGTATGATGCAAGACTAAGAACCAGAAAATTACCCGAAGTATCTCATTACACAGTACAATTTCTCCAGATGCCTGATTCAAAGCCCATAAAATGTCGTCCATTTTCTAGGTCTTAGAATATGTTTCATATACTGATTGTTATTAATTGAATAAACAAGATTAGCTGTTTTGCATCTTCACTGTCTTTTCAACTTTATATTCAGACTTATTAATATACTCTCTTCACTTCTATTTTTAAAAGTTGTGCTTTGTTGAATGAATACTCACTCTGCAGATTTTCATTTTATCTTGTTTCTTTGCAATACGTCACAGGACTTCAAGTAAATCAGTAGCTCTAGAGAACACACAGAAATAAAATCTTTGCACTTCAATAGAACTTGATGAAGTAAGACTTTTTAAAGATCTCACTTAGTTTTATGTAAGAACTCCACAAATAAAAAAATATGGATAACATAAGTAATAGGAAATTGAGGAACTTCATTATATAGGCTGCAAAGAAACAAACTGAAATATATTCTACATAGCTTATAATGGAAACAATGACAGAGAGATACTTTGTTGCATTTCACAAAACCCTCCAGTTACAGGGAATTTTATATTTATTAAATTCATATAAAATCAACAAATACTATATTCAGATATTTAAGAAAAAAATTGTTTTATAGTAAGTAGAGGGTCTATTAAAAAAAAAGAAAATATAACAGATCAACTAAAATGAACTGCTGTACTTTTTTTTTTTTTTTTTTTAACATAAATGAAGATAACCCTTCTACAAAGAAATTTCAAGCCAATAAGCTTGCTTTTCCCAAGGCAGCACTATCTCTATCTGTCCTGGTTTGATCTAGAACAGAACTAATTCTGTTTAGTGATTTTACATTCTAGCTCAGTCACTTCTAAGCAGCTGCACTTTCTGAAGTTAATGGCAGATTTTTACAGTGTCTGCTTCTAGCAGTGATAATGCTCAGTGTTTACAGTTAGTACCAAAGATTGCTGTGCAGATCAAGGTCACTGCTAAATCTTGTGTACCGTGTTGAGGAGTGCACAAAATAAAAGGCTGAACCTTCAGGGAGGAGTGGACAAGACAGGTAACCCTAAATTGACCAGTGAGGGATTTCATCCCATATACATCATATTTGGTATAAAGTTGAGGGATCACGAGGGTCAAGCTCTCTTCTTCAGTGGCCAGTATCCAAGAACGACTCTGTCTGCTCTGCCTTTGATCCCAAACCATGTGTTCCTGAACCCAGTTCCAGAATCCACCTCCTGACTCCGGTTCCCATCTGTTGCTGAATCCAGTCTGGCACTTCCCCAGTGCCTACTCCACAGCATCAGTAGTGGTAGTGACATAATTGGCATCATGGGGGGTTTGGTACAATACTGATCTTGTATATCTTATTATATATTCCATTTTATTATTATTGTTATTTTCATTAAAAGTGTTCTAGTTTTCTCTTCTAATCCATAAGACTCTCTCCCTTATTCCCTTTCTCTTCCCCTTTGGGGAAGAGGTGTCTTCTATGGACACCACATGCTGTGTACTGGGGAACTGCACAAGGAATAGCATGGTAATTAAGAACATTTTTTAACTTACCATCTTCAAACACCAGACATGGAACAAAATGTGTGATTTTCAGGTTCTCCTTTAAGGGATTCTTCATAATGGCAAAAATATATACAGACAGTAAAATATTAATTGAGTACCATAAACTTGTCAAAGCCAAAAAGATGTTGTGAAGCAGAACAGTCATGCAGACTGTTACAGAACATCAACAGCAGAATATGCAGACTGATGCAGAACATCAATAATCATAGTAACTGTAAGATACTGTTGAGTATACCTAATGTTAGTATGATGAGTATATCTATGTTTTAAAGTTGCTGCTAGTGAATTACATTACATTTATTATGATTAATGTATCTTGTTAATTCATGACTTGAACGAAGATTTCTTTAATAAACTCATGAATTTGGCTGTTCTGGCATAAAGGTCATGCAAATGAAATACAGAAATAAAACTAAGCAACTAGAACACACAAATAAATATGTCAGGGGAAGAATTTTCATCAGTTTCTGGCATGCTTGAGTTAAAGATTTGGTGCTCAGTATGTAATATTGAAACGTGAGTTTAAACAATTTACTGAGATGAACGGGCAATTCACAGTTCCTAGAATTACCTCCATTATAAAACACCATCCCCCTACTTATTTCTGAACATAATCTCTTAAGGTTTGCTATCAACATGATAGGTATTTATGCCTTCCTGTAGATATATAATGCTGAGCTGACAAAGAGGGTGAAGTATTACTGAGAGTTCCCTCATAAACAGCTATAATTCTAGTAATTGGATCTTATGGGTGTTATGGACAGCCAAATAATTCTAATAATTTTCTTATTACCAACTTCTCCTTGCCTTCACACTAGCTTCACACTAACTTTCATTTTCAGTCTTCATAAAGAAGAGGAAAGAGGAAAGACATATTGACATATCAGAAATGAACATGATAAGTAATACAGTAGGTAAAATAAGAGCACTGCTGTAATCGATACATTTTGTTACTTTAAATAACATGACAGATACTATTCTGAGAACATCCAGAACATTAGTAATTATAGACAAGAAGTTGCAAGGTTCTGACATTTTAATTTATAATTGTATTTCATGGGCTGACATTAGGATTTGGTTACACTCATTCAGAATCTTATTTGAAAACAGTTCTATTTTCAAGAAAAAGCAGGATAATCTACAAGACAGAAGTGGAAAATGTTGGGTGTGAGATTTGAATCGACCTTGAACAAACCTCGGAATATTGGATATACTAATTGCTTTGGTCTATTAAATGCTAAGCCTGAAGTTGATTTAAGCCAAAAAAATAAGGAGTCAGAGAGTATGTAGACAACATTCCAACATAGACAGAGGCAACAAAAATAGCTTAATACCATCATTTAGACACTTGTTAGCAATTTATGAGTATAGTACTAAATGAAAAAGAGTCAGTAGATGAGGAATTGCTTCATATGGGCAGGAATTTTAGATAAGACATATTGTAAACACAGCTAAGAGGAAAATCATGGCATGGAAACTATTCCCGGTGCACTAAAAAAGGACACTGAAATCAGTTCTCCCCATTGCTACTAGCAGCATGGGATCCTCTGTGATGTGCTCCTCACCCATAGCAGCCTACATGTCTCCTGAATGACACAAAATATTTCTCTAATGAGGCCCCATCTGCAACCTAGTGATGCCAATAGAAAATTTCCAGTTAACTTCAGCAGGGTTCAGATCCAGACCTGTGTGAGGAAAGCTTTATTCTGAAATGATAGTTCCAAAATTGCCAAGACTCATTGTGATTGTTCTACATTTTGCCAAGGCTTCAGATTTCCTATAACATGCCCAAGCAGTCCTTGAAGTAAAAGTTAACAGGCCAAATCCCTTTCTGATTTGGAACAGTAAGAAAAAAAACATGAATAGCCACAGCTGGTTTGCACCTTTCATCCCACTGATAGTAACAATTTCAACTGCTGAGGGATCTTTTCTCTTCCTTGTGTCATGTTGCTACTCAATGCACGTGCATAATATTTTCTTTTATTTTGGTTAATGCTTATTACTAATGTATGTAACACGTGGTAGCCTGTTATAAATTCAGTTAAATATTAATGTAAACATCTGTTCAACTTTATTTGCATACTGATATACCAGGCCAAGAACTTAAATTTTTACTCATGAGTTGTTTTTACATTATGCACCCCTCCAAGGAGAAAGAGACAAGGGAAAGGAATCTGTTAAATTGACATTGGTCAGCTACAAACTTCTCTAAATAATTGATGCTATAGAAGATAACTATATCAAAGCAATTGAGATTAAAGTTACAAAAATTAAAACATTTTTTGCATGGTCCAGGAGTACCAATGACTATTAATAGCATAAATTATAACCTCAAAGAAAGTGCAATGGGAAGTATCACAGTATGTGGAAACAGGAAAGTGAAGCCACTTGTACAGACAGGAATGGTTACATTCACTAGACATGTTCCACTTGTCGAAAAATGACATAATACTCAGACACTACCACAGGTCACTCATAGATGAGCCACCCTCAGGAAGCAGCATCTGAGAAAGGCACATAAATAATAGTTTCATCTGTTACAGCACATAAAAGCAGAAACAGAGAAACAGAAACAAGCAACCATGATCTTGGCATGTGAAGCATTTTTGAAATACTTACTTCAATTCAAGAGAAACTAGGGATTGTTAGAGAAAATGTGCTGGTTTTTACCATGCACCGAATGTGCTGTGTTTTACCATGCATCAAAGCAATTCTGACCTTCCTCTGAATGCAATTTCAGTGTTTAATTTCAGCTGGACTATCTAAAAATTAAACAGAACTTTAGAAAATAGAAAAATATTAATCTGGAATAGTCATGGAGAGATGATAAGAATACCATTAGTCACATGAAACACAGGAGCCATCCACAAGTACCTAGCATGCTGGAAAGCAAGATGGGTTTCCATAACACAGTATAGTCCTTGAAAGCAACAAGTTAGTAATTAATTTACTGACACATGATGACAGATTCATACACACTAGCTGACTTGCATGATCAATATAAGCCTACATCTCCTATGGAGGCACCACCCATCTGTTAGGTGAGCTGCTGTAGGACACAGATGTACAGCACTCTCTAACAGTTCTAGACAGCACAATGCAACACTGCTTCAGAGGTCCTCATGCTAGCTCAGAGGAAGGTAAGTACCTACATTACACTGCAAAGAATCACTAACGTACCCCAGAAGCATTATAACCATGTCTATTATAACACTTTTGAACTCTAAAGCTCCAAAAGTCTTCATATCAAAAAGGTATGTGTATGAGGTTTGTTTCTCCTGTCTAACCAACTAAGTGGATGGAAGGTCTGACAGCAAAAGTCAACTCAGAGTCTCAATCCTATTTTTCCCTCCTTTTCCAGTATTGTGCCTTTGACTGGTAATCTCAATTAGAAGTGGTGCCATGCAGAACAACTAATTATTTCTCTAGTTCTTGACAACTCTGAGGCAAGTTAAGATTGGAAAGAAAATTGTGAAAAAAAATGGTGAATCCAGAGAACCTGTGGCTTGTCATGGTATCTGCTGATCTACTGTCCCTGTAGCATGTATACTAACAAGATGGAACAGGTCAGGGTAGGTAGTAAACTAATGGTAATGGACAGAAAACAAAAATAAGCATTTTAGGTTTCATGGAGTGTAACATGTAAAACACTACCATAACTGTACTAATTGTCTCACTCTTGGGAAGCTAAACTGGAGCATCAGTGGTCTCTAATGGCAATTCTATGGAGGCTGATGAAAATGTTGGTGGAATGTCTTAAGGACTTCGAAACTAATTGGATTAGTGCTTATATAATTAATAGGATTACTTTGACTCTACACATTAATAGGATTTTTCTTATCAATTCCAAGCTTAAACATTATGAAATTGCATGTGTCTATATACATCCCCCAAGAATGCATGAATCATGACAGTACCCAGACTCATGATAGTGAAGCAGTTTCTCTGAAAGCTCCCTTCTGAATACATTTATCTGGTGTTTTGCAACATCCTCTGAATAGAAATATACACACAAACAGATAAATGTTTTTCAATGTCTTATGTGCGCCTTTACCTATTCTAAACTGAATTTCTGAATTTTCCAATCACATACATAATTTACTGAAACAGGGTTTTCACTCAATACATAATAGCAAGTTCTTTCCAAAGCTGTGTTTACGATGACTTTTTTTTTTTTTTCCCCTTCAATCAATTTCCAATCCATTAAGCTGCTCCACTTTTTTTCTGCAGCTATTTAAGTTGGACATGCTGGCCACAATCTCTTAGATGCATTTGTTTTCAATATACTTTTCTAGGTCACCAGAAACTTTTTTCTTAGTGTCCTGGGTTTGTCTAAGATAGGGTTAATTTTCACAAGAATCTGAAAGGGGTCATAGCCAGGATAGCCAGATCAAACCAGACAAGGGGATATTCTATACCATACTGATGTCATGCTCAGTACATAAGGGGGGAGCTGGCCAGCGGGAGTGTAGCTCAGGCAGGTGGCTGGACCAGGTGGTGGGTTCCAGGTGACAAGTAGTTGTATCGTACATGACTTGTTCTGTATATTATTTAATTAGCATTACTGTTACTGTGTTTTCTTCTCACTTGGTGTTCTGTTAAACTGTCCTTATCTCAATCAAAGGGTTTTACCTTTTTCTCCCAATTCTCTTTCTCATACCAGCAGAGGATGGGAGGAATGAGCAAGTTGCCATGTGGTTTTCTGTTGCTGGCTGGGCCTAAACCATGACAATTAGAGAAATATGGAGAGGAAACTAATACGCCTTAGTATAGCATTTGTGCTACCATTTATAGCTTTTGTTTTCCCATGAAGCTCTCATATGAAATCTCTGATAAAATAAAAAAAAATTTTGACAAAGTACATTATTAAATAAATGGATATTAATCACATCAGTGCATCATTTTATTTACATTTTCTATTAAGCTGACAACTTATACAGACCAAGCAGATCAATACACACATCCTTGATGTGGTACAGTAACTGCCTCTATTTCCTCAGTGGAACCATCACTGAAGTCTTTCCAACGGATGTCTGCTTTAGGAAACAATGTCCTCTGCTAATAGGTCCAGGGACAAAGAAAAATCATCAGTATCAGCCTACTTTTTTTCCACCAGATAGGAATCTGTGCTCCTCATCCACTTCCCATCCTGCCCAGAATCTTCTTGAGATTTTTTCAGAGCCTCTTTGAGAAATGTTTCCTATGGACCAAACAAATCTCTTTTTCAGCCATCCCACATCCAAGCAGCACTTTCTGATTATATCTTCATTTTAAAGGCCATTATGTACTATGGGTTTGAACTGGTGTTAATTAACCCACAGATTGTGCAAAACATGTAAAAGTTAGGAAAGGATGAACATCACCGAAATAATTTGAAACAGAGGGTGCTTTTTTTTTCCTTAAAAACTAAAACCAAAACCAATTACTGAAATATCCTGTTAAATCTTCTTGATCACAGATGTAGAGGCAAAAATAATTGTTCCAAAATGCTAAAGTCAGGTTGGTTCAGCCTATGTGCATTTTTTAATTATATATATTTTATTTAAATCACATGATTTATTCACACATTGTTAATTCTGAACTTCTTTTCTATTGTCTAGATCACTTAGATATTCATGAAATATCACCTTAATTCATGTCATGACTGTTACTAATATTTCAGATTTTTCACACAGAATTATTTCCTGCTAGAAGTTTCTATGCCTCTGGGAAAACAAACAAACAAACCAACAAACAAACCAACAAAAAAACCAAACAAACCCAAAAACCAAAACCAAAAAAAACCCCACCACACCAAAAAAACCCACACAAACACAAAAAAAAACCCCACCAAAAAAAACCAAAACAAAACAACCCATCACCCACCCACATTATCCTTAGCCTGTTAAGCTATGTTATACTGAGAACACTATTATCGAAACACAGAAAACTCCAGACTATGTGATTCATTCTATCTTCAGTGTACTGAAGTGTTTCAGTCAGTTTATCTTACTTTACAATCTTGCACTTTTCATTGACTGCAAACTTGGCAACCACAATTTCAGAAATTTTGAAATCCTACAACTGCTACTCAAATACAACTGCATGAATGATTTGAGGCTTCTGTCTCCCTCATATTTTGTACATATAAAAAGTGAAAGTGTTAACATTTATAAGAAGGTAACTTACAGTAATAAAAACAGTTGTGCAGATGTTGCATTCCAATCAAGTGAGTAGTTTTACTGTAATCACTGACACTTTATGTGAACCTAATTCACTAGATCTAAACTGAATTTAAAAATTCTAGTCTTTCTAGTAAAAGGGAGGAGAATTTATTTCTTAAAGGCTGCTTGACATCAGCTATAAGACCACCATAGAAATTAAAGTTAGCTAGCAGGCAGAGCTGAGTGGCAGGGGACAGTATTTGCTATGCCGTGGTTGTGATCTTAAAAGAAAAAGATGATTCAGTCATTCAAATTATATAAACATCAGCTGAATTTTGTTTGATATTTTCTTACTTGACATAATTAGGCTCCAAAGCTCATAATTTATGCTGTAGTTACTATCCAGAATGCACTGATATGAACATTTGATGTGAAATCAATGAATGGACAGAATCCCAACCCCAATATCTCAGCATAGTACATTCCCTGGAGTTTTTCTTTATTAAGCACCAATGAAGCATAAACCTCAGCTTAAGCTTTTTTTTCTGTGCTTTTCCTGTTCCTTGGGTTTCTCCATAGTATAATTTAAGCCTTGAGTAAACAGCATGTGGAGAGGCTGAGAGGCTGCTGCTCAGGTTAGCAAAGGTTGAACAGGTGCCAGATTCAATACAGCAGGGGGGGTTTATATACTTTGCACTGCACAGATATTATTTCTTACCTTACAGAGTATCAGGATGAGTCATAAGAATTAGTAGCTGCAAAAATAGAGTCCCCCACAGAAAGGGATAAAGGTAAAGGAAAGTACTTTTTGTGCAGGAAGATGAGATGATTACACAAAATTTCAGAAAGAAAAAAACAAAACCAAACAACTTTAGGGAAAAAAAAATACATTTTATTCCTTGAAAAACATGCTTCCAGATAGCTGCTTCTTTGTTTTATCCAGCTGTTCACACAGTTGGGATGGATGGAAGTTTTCTGCAAGTAGACAACTGGTGATTCTGGCCTTTATATTAGTTCAGGGCACTAGTTTGCTCCTCGACTTCCTGGACAGTTCATAGTTTGACTACATTGAATATAATGAGTATATTGACTATATTGAGTATAATCACATGCAAGGCAACAAGCTCTCCAGTTACTAAGCTAAGGCTTGATGAGATACTCACATTCAATTTACACTAAGTGTAGATAGGGGCACCTGTACTTGGCTCTGTGAATATGAACCAGCAGTTGAGCACAGTTACCAAAGACACTATAGTAGCAGCCTTCAAGGGAGAATAGGCTGCCAGGAACTGATCTGACAAGTCTGTTTGTCAGGTCTGTAAGAAACAAGGTTAGAACAGTATGTCCCATAACAATCCTCCCAGTTCAGCACACCCTTCAGAAGAACCCCACTGAGAAAACATCATGATCAGCCCCAGCTCTCAATGTTTAATATTTAGAAGTGTAATAATCTCCTTGTGTCTTAGGAACGGCATTCCCAGATGAGAAGGTTTATATCATATAGACAGTACAAAGAAGCAAATGCCTGAATTACACGTGCAACATAAAGGCTACAAATATTGCCCAGTGAAATCCTTTAAGTACTTGGGTTGGAAAGTAACCTTGTACACTAACTGGCAATGCAAAGTCCTTTTTAGAGGCTGCTACTGTTTTCCATGCAGGCTACATTTCCCAGTAAGTGAAAAAAACAAGGCAAAATACTTTGCAAATGTAATACACTGTAAGTTAAAATGACTGCAGGAAGACACCCTATTTCTATCCCTACAATCAACTTATTAGCTCAAATCTTCTCATAATTTTACAGTCAGGGTAAAAGTAATTTTCTTCAGGCAACACTGTACAAACAGAGCCTATCATTCAAAGGATGTATTCAAAGACAGGCAAGAAGAACATATTCTCATTTGCAAAAGAAAGCAAGAGAACTGCATGTGGCTTCCCTCTATTTGCCCCTTATACTTTTCATTTTTCTCAATGTGCATGTCAATCCATCTCTTTAGTACTATTGCAGACACAGATAAAACCTACTCTGCTTGCATGTGCTTGGTAAAAAAAAAGAAATAAAATTACAGATGTTTTATTGGTACTTTAAAGTTTTCCCTTTTGATGTATATTTTATCATATCTCTATAAATAAAGGCATTACAAAACTAATACATTGTTCTTCTCAAGTGTTTCTTATTGAAAACATCGACTTGAAAATTGAGATTTCCAGCTTATTTTTAAGCAGACTCAAAGTCAATCAGTGTTGTTTCATGCATTTTGTCTACCAAGACATCAAATTGAGTATAAACACATTAAAAAGTAACATGAGAATAATACAGGTAAAGAGGAAAAAATGGTGTTGTAATTATCACAGATATCTATCAACCCTATTATTGATCTTTGAGATTATTCACAAGACAGAATAGCAAGCTCATTAGCAAAAACATGCCCTTATTTTTATTTGTATGAATTATTTTGCAATTGTTTGCAGCAAAGGCATGACAAAGTAATGTGTGTTTTGTACATCTGTCTTATGATTTAGGTGATTAAATACTGGGAAGGTAATAAGCATAAATGGATTACAAACAGCTATAAAAATACATATGTGGTATTTAGAACGTTGTATTAAGGTTCTAAAAGTTCTAAAATTTGAGCCTCAGGTGCTAATTACGTATTCAATCTCAGTAAAGGCTGGGAAAAAAAAAAATCATCATCTGGAAAAGATTCAGAAAAATATAAGTTTGCATAGTATTTGATTTCATTTCTATTACTCCTGGTTCTAGTTCATAGATAGAATGTTTTGCAATAGAAGTAACGTCTGGAAAAAATTATCCCAACAATCACATCCCAACTAATTTCCTCTTGTTCTCTTTCCTGGCAGAATTCAGTGATCGTGTTAATTTTGAAAATGCAAGTTTGTGTGCCCATTTTTGTCAAAGTTTCTGTTGGAGCACTGAACCATTCAGAAGCACAAATCAGCTGAGAATTTCATGAAATAATAGATTTGATTAACAAGAGAAAATAATATATGAAATTCAATAGAGAAATTACTTGTTTCAAACTATCTGTTTTAAAATGTTCCTTAGGCAATTCCTAAGGCAAAATCAGTGTTCAGTTTAAACGTGCCCACTACTGATTTTAATATAGATTTCAACATATATATTGTAAGTAATACAATCATTAGTATGAACAAAATTTTTATTTTAAATAATCATATTAAACCTGATGTTTAGAATAACTAGTTTGGCTAACTTGTACAATCTTCAGGTATGAGACTCAAATCCATAATGCTATCTAATTATGTTGAAAAATAGGTTGAAAACATTGCTGCTGCATCATTAGCAAACAGATGACTTCAACTGACAGCAACTTATTTTGAGGAAAGCATATTGCAAGTAAACTGTTCTGGACTGAAGATCTTGTGATGTCCTAGGAACATCAACTAGTGATACTTCAATCCTACACTTCAGTTGAAAAGAAATTTTATAAATTATTAACTATATTTAACATTTTCTCTATTTGAGTGGAATCACTTTTTAAAATGTAGATTATTCCAGTTTTCAGAGTTTCTCTCTCATACACCAGAGCTCCTGATGTAGCTGGGTAGATGAGGGGAGTCTATCTCGACTTCAGCAAGACTTTTGACACTGTTTCCCATAACGTCATCATCGGTAAGCTCAGGGAGTGTGGGTTAGATGAGTGGACAGCGAGGTGGCAGTGTTCCCAGAGGTGAGTCCAGTCTTGTTCAACATACTCACCAATGACTGGGACGAAGGGACAGAGTGTACCCTCCACAAGTTTGCTGATGATACAAAACTGGGAGGAGTGACTGACACATCAGAAGTCTGTGCTGCCATTCAGTGAGACCTTGACAGACTGGATAGTTGGGCAGAGACCAACTTAATGAAGTTAACAAGAGCAAGCGTGGAGTCCTGCACCTGGGGAAGAATAGCTCCATGAACCAGTACAGGTTAGGGGTTGACCTGATAGAAAGCAGCTCCATGGAGAAGGACTGGGAGTTCTGACGGACAACAAATTTACCATGAGCCAGCAGTGTGCTCTTCTGACCAAGAAGGCCAATAGGATCTCGGGGTGCATTAAGAAGAGCGTGGCCAGCAGGTTGAGGGAAGTTCTCCTCCCCCATCTGCTCTGCCCTAGGGAGGTCATGTCTGGAGTATTGTGTCCAGTTCTGGACTCCCCAGTTCAAGAGAGACAGGGAACTATTGGAGAGAGTCCAATGAAGGGCTACAAGGATGATTAGGGGACAGCAGCATTCCTCTTATGAAGAAAGGCTGACAGATACGGGTCTGTTTAGCCTGGAGAAGACTGAGAGGAGATCTTATCAGTGCTTGCAAATGCCTAAAGAGTGGCTGTCAAGACGATGGGGCTAGTCTCATTTCAGTGGTACCCAGTGATAGGACAAAGGGCAACAGGCACAATATAGAACACAGGAACTTCCATCTGAACTTTTCAGTTCAGTCTGAAATTTTTTCCCTGTGAGGGTGATGAAGCACTGGAACAGGCTGCCTGGAGAGGTTGTGGAGTCTCCTTCTTGGGAGGTACTAAAAATCTGCCTGAATGTGATTATAGCAACATGTTCTAGGTGAAGCCGCTTCGGCAAGGACACTGGACTGGATGATCTCCACAGGTCCTTTCCAACCCCTACAATTCTGTGATGCTGTTTTGATTTGCCAATTGATATTGCAATGACAGAGCAGCTCTATTGGGGCAACAAATAAATGCAATAAAAATATAAAATGCATGAAGTTATATATTAATTCCTCATATCTTGAGGAATTCCAGACATTTTTACATGGCAATGTAGCATATCTGAATAATGAATAGAAGTGGAAAGTTGTTGTTTTTTTTTAAACTAGTCTTCTACAAAATAACAAATAGCCTACAACGTATAGGCTTGGGGAGCGGGGGGG
>JAAGNO010027637.1:0-40207 GCA_033439905.1 Ceryle rudis
CCTTCCTCCCCGGGGCCGGTCCAAGGGAAGGTGGCCTTCAAGGCAGGAGATGGGGAAGGAGGAGGCGGCGGAGGCGGCGGCGGCGGGAGATCCCGCTTTGACAGTGCAGGCGGACGGGTCTCCAACGGGGACTGTGCCCTAGCGGGGGCCGGCGACGAACCGGGATCAGCTCCTCCGGCAAGCCCGGAGAGCAGCAGCAAAGAGAAAGGATTTTCCACCAGTCAACCGCGAGAAGGCAAGCCCGGCATCCCCCGGCGGAGCAGCATAATTAAGGTAAGAGCACTTGCCCTTTCCCATGGGTGTCTTAGCTCTTTCTCTGTGACACAGGCAGGGAGATGAGGGCGATAGATATGGCTCACAGAGCCTTGGCTCTCGACGAAAGGGTAGGCGGCTTTCTTTGGCTACCCGCCCCCCTCCCCGTGGTGAGGGGGCTTGATTTTTCCTTTGTTAGAAGTGGACAACAGTAAGAGGATGGCTTTATACACATCCATGCTTGGAGGTTGGAGGGCATCATGTTTTGAGGCTTATTAAAACAGAAGGCTCTAACTCCTGTTAGAGAAGGCGAGAGAAACTAGCTGGTGGGTGAAAAGACAACATAGCCACCAGCCTGGCAGGGAAAGACGTGGATTACACAGGATCCTTGTTACTTGGGATGCACCTGTGCAGAGCAATTTTGTGGCTGCACTGGCTTGTGTGTGTGACAGGCACACAGCAGGTGATGAGAGATCCGCGATCTCATTGGGCTGGGGAGGAAAGAAGGTAGAATAGGGAGCATTCTTCTTGTTAAAAGTGACAGCTCATTTAACAGTAGGCTGTACTTCACCTATAGAAACATGTTTATTTATGCTCAGCTCTGCATATTCTGAATGCTACTGTTTCAGCTTGAAAAGTAGGGGGAGAATCAATGGTAGAATGTAGATTGGGGAAAAAGGAATGGGAGTGCTTTTTTAGTACAATTATTTATACAAATACAGTTCTCTTCTCTTAAATTCACAATTCCTGAGATGATGCTTTTGTCTTGGGTTACCTTTCCCAACTCCAGTGAAAAGGCTGAGAAAAGATAGAGAAATCACTTCATGGGTGAAATGGATGTACTAATTATAAAATGAAGCACAACTTCCAAGTGCTTAACAACCGAGTTTAATCAAGATCAGCTAGAACAAAAGCAAGCTACATTTGTTGTCTTAGATATTTATATGCCTCCAAAATCAGCTGTGGTAGATTGACCCTGACTGGATGCCAGGTGCCCACCAAAGCCTCTCTATCACTCTCCCTCCTCATCTGGACAGGAGACAGAAAATATGATTAAAGTTTCGTGGGTCAAGATAAGTACAGGGAGAGCACTTGGCAGTTACTGCCATGGGCAAACCAAACTTGACTTGTGGAAATTAGTTTAATTTATTACCCATCAAATCAGAGTAGAATAATGAGAAATAAAACTGAATCTTAAAAATACCTTCCCCCCACCCGTCCCTTCTTCCTGGGCTTAACTTTACTCCTGATTTTATCTACCTCCGCCCCCAGCAGTGGCACAGGGGGACGGGGAATGTGGGTTGTCATCAATTTATCACATGCCGTCTCTGCTGCTCCTTCCTCCTCAGAGGGAGAACTCTCACACTCTTTCCCTGCTCCAATGTAGGATCATGCAGACAGTTCTCCATAAACTTCTCCAGCTTGAGTCCATCCCACAGACTGCAGTTCTTGATGAACTGCTCTGGTGTGGATCCCTTCCACAGGGTGTAGTCCTTCAAGAGCAGACTGCTCCACTGTGGGTCCCCTACAGGATCACAAGTCCCACCAGCAGACCTGCTACAGTGTGGCCTCCTCTCTCTCCATAGGGCCACAGGTTCTTCCGGGAACCTGCTCCAGCATAGGCTTCACATTGGGTCACAGCATCCTTTGGGCAACCACCTGCTCTGGCATGGGGTCCTCCATGGGCTGCAGGTGGTTATCTGCTCCACTGTTAACCTCCATGGGTTGCAGGGGGACAGCCAGCCTCACCATGGTCTTCACCACAGGCTGCAGGGGAATCTCTGCTCTGGCGCCTGGAGTCCCTCCTTCGCTGACCTTGGTGTCTGTGGAGTTGTCCCTCCCATATATTCTCACTTCTCTCTCTCTGGCTGCCATTTTCACAGCAGATTTTCTCCCCTTCTTAAATACGTTACTGCAGAGGCACTACCACTGTTGCTGATGGGCTTGGACTTGGCCAGCAGCAGGTCCGTCATGGAGCCGTCTGGCATTGGCTCTGTCAGACACAAAAGAAGCTTCTAGCAGTTTCTCACAGAAGCTCTCCCTGTATCACCCCCCTTCCACCCAAACCTTGCCACACAAACCCAATACATTCCACCCCTTGACTCAATGAATCACGTTTTTAAGAACTGTCATTAAAATCTATATTCATCACATAATCCTCAAAAACTTCAGTCGCATCAACAAAACCAAAAGAATTCCCCATGCCAGAATCAAAATAACAGCATCACAGCACTGAAGTGGACAACTTAAACACACAATCCACCCCTCATGCCTTCACCACTTAGAGTAACAGAAATTTCCCCCAGTCATTCTGCTAATATTGTTCACTCCATGTTTTGCCTTTTACCTCTGTAGTTCTCTTGTCTGGATGATAGAAAACCACATGTGGAAATTCAAGACTAGTTGCATGTGTTACCATCTCCCGGACTCTGCTATAAAAACTAAGGGGAAAGCAAGGGCAGTCAGCAGTGGAACACATTTGACAGCCTACACCCACCCTTCCTGTTCAAGCAGTGGTGCTGGGCGTGTATGTTTGTGTGTTAAAGAAATAATAACAATAGACAAGAGGCAACTGAGCTTTAGTGTTAACATTATTTGGATTTGCCAGTGATTTTTACAGGTGTGATATTTCCTAACCCTGTTTTGTTTCTTCTGTGGTAGCCCAAGAAAGGTACTAGTGTTGTTTGCAGTGTCTGTCTTGCCATCATCCTGCTTTGTAGTGTATGATTTGATTGTACAGCAACCTTCAGCCTCTCTGGGGACCAAACAAGGATACAATACTTAGGGATTCGTGATGTATTAAGATCAAGAAGCATGAGATGAGGAAGTATGTTTTGGATTGCATTTCATGAATACCTAAGACAAGGTTCTTAGTTTCTGCAGAAATGACAGCATTTTGGAATATAAAATTATTCCACTTTCTGGTATCATTATTGATGAATACCATTTTGCAAATGTGAACAGTAATCTGCTTAGCTGCCAAGAACTGATTACTACAACTTTGTGTTATCATTTGAATAATTACGAGGAGTGGAAAAACCTCACAACGCTACATTTAAAGTTATGCGGTCTGTATTTATTTTAAATATGACTGTTTTAATACATCTGGGAAGATCACTCATCTTCATATATACTGACTATTCTGCCTGCTTAGTTCAGCAGTTCACAGGTAGTTTGAATTCAGTTGCATAGGTGCCTAATTTTCAGTATGAAACCTTTTGGTAAATCTGGTATGAGTAGTAAACCTTAAGATGCTTGTTTTCTGCTCTTGCAGAGCAAAAATCTGTAAAACAGAGTGGAAAATGTTTGGAAAATATTTCTGGAGTTTTAGTAACTTAAATCAATGATAAATAATATGTGGATTAATTCAGAAAACATGCCTGTCCCATGCAGATTTAGGACCTTCATCAAAAACACAACATTGTTAGTTGATCTGTAAAGTGACACAACATTGTTAGTTGATCTGTAAAGTGTTTATGGAATATCTAATATTTGAAAATGTTTTGCTTGCCCATTGCTGTGTAGACTTTTGACTCACAAAAATAAAATTAACAGCTGAATAATGGTTCCAGTTCAGATTCAGTACTTCAGAACTGCATGTGTGTGCCTGAAAATCAGGAGGACAGAGATATATTTTATTTTGGTTTTAGTCTGTGCTTCCATTGGTTGTCTATTTTCATAACTCTTCTCAGAGCAGTTGCTGCCTTTTTTTTTCCCCCTTTCTTTTCCTTTCTTACTTGCAGTCTCTTATTTCTCTTTTTTTTTCCACTGGTTCCATTTTTTTTCCCCTTTCTATTTTTATTTACTTGTACATCTGCATAATTTTGACTTTTCTTTCTTTTTTGGCACAAGAGGATGTACTCTTTGAGGTTGAAGTGTCATTTAAGGTGATGGCAGGTGTGGTAGGCCACTATCACTGGAAAAACTTACATGATCTTCATACCGTGATACTTGGCCTTTTACTCTTGTATATAAACTACATTTAAGCTGAAAGTGTTAAAGATTATACCCTTATTTGTAGCAATTTTTATGGAGCCTATTTAGCCAATTTCATTGCTTACCTTTGCTGAACCAAAGGGCTAGGGACTGCAGAACTGTGTTTATAGAGACTTTTTGACTTTTTTTTTCACCCTTTGTATTTATGAGTTTCTGATTTTTCAGAAGTGATAGTGATGACACATTGTCCATTCAGAGGGTTTAGACTCTTCAGATAACTATTTTGTAAGCTAATGTATGTACCACTCACTTATGCGTAGTGCTTTTTTTTGGTCACTATTTTGTTTTTCTGTAATATTTTCCTTGGTACAGTTCCCTATGGTTTCCTATAATGTGATTTCCTACAACTGTTCCTATAATAATCTGTAAAATGAATTTACAGTGAGTCCATTTTGCAGTTCAGAGTGAACTCTCTTAGCTGCTCTGACAGCTGGCAGTGAGCTTACTTTATTTTTGTGTGAAGTTCCTCCACATCTTTCTTAAAGAGACTTTGAGGTGGTAGGAGTTTGAGAATCTTTAAGGCAGCGAATGACATGTGTATATGTTCTCTTAGAGCTGACTGTTTCTAGGAGTGGCCAGTAAATGTTTCCAGAACTTCACAGTTTGTCAAAACTATAGACCTAGACAGAAAGAGCAGAAAAACATGTGGTGATTAGGAGAAGTGTTAACAGTAA
Organism: Ceryle rudis; assembly: GCA_033439905.1. Lineage (NCBI taxonomy): Eukaryota > Metazoa > Chordata > Aves > Coraciiformes > Cerylidae > Ceryle > Ceryle rudis. Next base: position 4,923 of record JAAGNO010027637.1, read on the forward strand.
TAAAACGAGAACAACTTAGGAGAAACTGCAGTTACTTCAGAAGACAGTGAAGAGAAATAAATGGAGAAAGGTGGCTTGGCATTCTGTGAGCAGGAGTGTTCTTATCAACACGTGTCTGGAAGCAAAGTCCAGGGTTTTTTTTTGTATGTAGTATTGCTGTTCTCAGTGTCAGTACATTTCTTGGCCAATAACTTAAACAATTTTCTGTTTCCCCTTTTTATTCTGGGTGTAAACTCAAGCTTTCATTTTGCAAAGCCATGCGCTTGCTGAGCATTGGCAACTCCTAAGTTTAAAAGCCTGTGAAAAGAGAGGAACCAAATTTAGCAGGTAGATATTATAGAATATAATTTTCATCAGAGCTTTGCTTTTGAAACTAAACATTCTTATATCTGTGTCTTTCTGTGGCTGGGGAGTTCTACAGCGTATGCATCAAGATCTTTCTTATTAAAATGCCAGCATATGTTATCCAGTCTTCTATGATCTCTAGTTCATACTGTATACCTGGTTGTATCAGGTGTATAAAATATGAAATATGGAGAATGTTATGGGAAAGAAACCTGTGTAATGATGTTGTTGAGATTATATAAAATATATATATGCATTTATCCCCAAGTATCTTTTCAGTGTGCTAGACATTTTCAAGTAAATTTGATGGAGCAGTCATGGACTCAAATGTACTGACTTCTTAAGTTCCAAGAAAACAGCCATATAGAGGGAAGAACATGACAGCTAGCACATACTTTGCTTCTTCACACCCTTTCACCTTGGAAACAAAACGGTACAATATGGGTCGAGTTATTCGTAGTTACAGGAGATCAGTGTGGAAGAAAAACATCAGTGTCCCAACAATAGAAGGTATTTTGTTCAGAGCACACATGCTAATTGACACCACAAAAGCATATATTTAGGAAACAAGGCTGTGATAGTTGAGCTACTCCTGAGCTTTACCTCGGGCAGGCTTTCAACAAGACAACCAAAGGATTGGGTTTTTTGAGGAGCTGTTTCTGGATTTGTTTTGTTTGGTTCTTGTTGATTTATTGTAGATCTATCTCATCTCTTTGGTTTGTCAGATAGTATGAGATCTGAATGGCTAACTGCAGTGTCGTACATCCTGGAGCTTTCTTTTAGGGGATATTTTCTCTTTGATTTGTTGAACTCTCAGGTCGACTACAGAAGGTTAGCAGCACCTACCAGTATTTGTATTCCTCCTTCTACATCCTCTACTACTTAATGTGTACTAGCTTCCTAATTTAAAAAAAATACAACCTATATTTAAAAACAATACTTAACACCATATCATAGTTCTTCCTGAATTGTACTTTCTGTCACACAAGAGCTGTATATCTTAGGTATTTGCATATAGTATTGTATATATACATTAGATATATATATCAGGCAGCTTACTACTTGTTAAGAGTGACATTGGACAGAGATACGTCACGGCCACTGACAGGGTATGTTGTGCCTTGCATTTGGTATATATTTTTATTTGTATTAGTACTTTCTGTAGACCACAGTAATACAAATTTTATTTGGATATATGTAACACATTTTTTTAAAAAAGGTGTTTGTAGAAATGTATACATGAGGATACGTTAGCCAAGTTCAGTGTGTAATTTAGTTAGCTTAAGTACTACAGCCCTTGAAGAGAAAGTAATTTTTCCAAAAGATGACTCGGAGCAGGAGCTTGATTCAGATGAATTTAGATTCCCTGACTTCTCTACGGAAGAGCTTATCTGTCTACTTCTGTTAACTGAGTAAAGAGCTTGGCTACTGTAAACTTGTTCACCCCCTCCACCCCCAAATCCTCAGAATATCCACAGAACATGTTCAGTCTGTTTAGTGGTGAAAGATCTATTTATAGAATTAAAAATCATTATGAATACCTGATGAATTTTTTTAATGCTTGTTAGCAGGTTTGATCAAAGATATTACTATTAGCTTAGACTTTTTTTTAAACTAGGAATTAGATCAGTGGTCTCCTACCCATGGCTTGCAGATAGTAAGTACATTGCTTCCATAATTTCGTTGCATTGATGAAGGATTAAAAAAATTAAACTCTAGGCTGACAAGACAGGTTAATTGCGTAGTTTCCCAGCCTTTGCTGGTCCATGGGAGATATTAACATTGATCTTTGTATTATTTCCATTGACTCTATTAAAAAAAACCCTTAAGCAAAATTTGCTGTTTATCTTTAAGAGCCAAATTAAGTTAAAACACATACTGTAATACTAGTACATCAGTTCTAAAATACTTTGCACACAAATATGGGATTGTGTTCAGAATTCAGAAATTTAAATATAAATAGACTAGCAGGTAGATTTGGGAGGAAGAAAGGTGTATAGTAATTGATGTTTAATATACATGGAGAAGAGGAAAATATAAAAAGCAGCAGCATGTGTGTATTGAAGAATGTTTAAAGATAGGGCTAGAAGAGACCTCAAGAGGTCAGTCTACACTGCTCCACTGCTCTGCTACAGAATCCACTGTTAATAAGTATGATGCTTTTTGTCTTTTAAGCACCTTTTGTTTGTGATCCTTCTATGCAGAACTGCTGGACAATGAGTCCTCTTTGTATAGGGGCAAAAACAATCATCAGTGGAGTTTAAAAGCTTGTACTTGCCCTACTGATTGCATTCTAATTATTTCAGATCATATCTTCAATTTGCCATTTTTTTTTCCTGATTTTAACTTAGCTTCTAACATGCATGCAGCTTTTCCATCTTCACGTGAACAGTTGGTTTTAACTATGCTCTCATTTCCATCATACAGTGACACATGACTTTTTTTGGTCATATGGTTGTAGTTTATGGGTTTTAAGTATAAGTTCAAATTCTATACTCCGTGTTTAAAATAAAAATCAGTTATTTTTACTCTTTACTGCCTGTTGAGTGGGCAATACAATATTGCAGAATCTAGTTCAGAAATACAAAGTATGAGAAAATGTCTTTCCTTCTAAATATATTAAAATAATAGACAGCAAGTACAAATTTATAATATACTTACTAGGTGTTAGGTTAATGATTGGACTCAGTGATCTTAAAGGCCCTTTCTAACCTAAATGATTCTATGATTGCAGCATTGGCATAAAAAAGTGTAGTTTGAAAGAGACTGGTTTGTTTGTCTTTGAGGAGAGTAAGTGGCAAGTGTCCTATTTGCCTGTTTTGTAGTTATGTTTATAAAGACTGACATTGCTATTTTACACTTGATTTTCACACTTGGCATGCCTTTTAAACATGGGGTAGTGCCATCACTATACTTAATTCTTCCTGTTGTATGGGATTATGTATGGAGTGATCCTTTGGATGGATGATGTTGCCCATCCTCCTGACTGCAGTCCATCTGTTAATTTCTGTTTAACTAGTTTCTTTTCAAGAACTGCCAGTAGTCTCATCTGTCCCTTGCTTCTGAAGAGGAACATGCCTGAGTTCACCCACCTCTTTCCTCCTAGACTTTGAGCTCACAAAACATGAATGTCTTAAGGCAGTGAAGAGTGCAGTACAGCATGTGAGTGGAAATCAGTAGTACTGGGACTGAACAGTATTAACTGTTGGAGCCTTGGGAAAGTTAAATAGATGTGAATCATTTTTGCCTCTCCTGGGATTCCTTTTAATGTCATTTGACCCTTTGGAATAAGTAATAAAACATCCCTGAGTACTTCAGATCATACACTGTGTTCAGGGATCCTTTCAGATACCAAACATTCATGTTCTGGCAATTTTAGTACATATTTTATAAGTGCAGGCAGACAGGAAGTGCCTTTAAACAAACAAACAAACCAGGCCCTTTTCAGAATACCAGATGAGAGTTTTATAAAATGAAAAATACAAAATAACAATTTATTAAGCTGGATTTCTAAATTTACTGTAAAAATATTTACTTTAATAAAAGAAACTTATTTCCTGGTTTTATTTTTGTGTCAGAAATAGGTACCTCACATATACATAGCAGAAAATTGGTATTACACATTAGTGCCATGGCTGTTCTAATACCTTTGCTAAAGTTGCTGAAAATGGTTTGATATTTTCCCTAAATTCTGTGATGCAGAAGAGAAAGAATGGCTTCTTTTTTAGTTAGAAAGCACTTCAACAGAATGTTCAAATTCTTTTTTTGTCCTTTCTTCTTTTCAACATTATTTTGCCTTCACTAAAAAAGGCAGAGTATTTTAAGTTTCTGTCTGTGCTTTGATGTGTTAGCATCCATGTATGTGAATATATCCCCATACTGCCCCCTTTAGTGTAGGGTAAGAGAGGAAGAATGATTGTAAAATTGTGCAGCAGCAGAACAGTCTGCATGGTTTTTGTTTTGTGAAGCACCTCTTACAAAGGAAAATCCCAGATACTTCACGTATTTCATTACCTAGTTCCCAATGACAAAAGATTGACACTGTTTACTCTAATTGCATTCCTTAAAGTGTAAATGGCTGTTTGTTAAAAAAAAATACTTAATTGCTTAATTATTTGTATTATTAAAGTGTAATTTGGACTAAAAGAAAAGGAATTCAGCTCTCTGACAAAGCTTTTTAGATTGTTTTCTTCCTATAAGTTATTGGTGTTTTTAGGATAGGCGGTTGTTAATGCAGTTTAAGTAACTCCTGTAAATGGCACGAGCACTTTATATGCAGTAACTTTATATACTTTACCGTGCTTTTTCCTTTACTAATATAGAAGCAGAATGAGTATCTTTTGTATATATATATAGTTAAAAAAGTTAGTTTCTGAGTTGCTGAAATAATGCTTACATTCATTGCAATGTTTTTGTGTTTACAAATACATATATTTTTGCTATGTAAGGAAGGAAAAACTCAGCAACAATAGGAAAGACTCTTTCACTTCAGGAAATATTTTGAATCACCTGAACATATTTTGACATTTTCAGAGAATGGTCACTAAATAATATTTTTTTTTAGATATGCTGATAGCAGACTGTTGCAAAAAGCATTTCCAGTCTGAATCCTGGAGTTAAATACTAATATTTCTGTGAAATTAGAATGTATTTAGTCATGGCACATTACTACCACATAGTGGAGAAAGCTAGAGCAGACATAAAGTAGTTTTTTTGTTTCGGTCTGTTTTGGTTTTTTCCCCATTAATTGTCAAAGGCTAGTTTGACTTTTGTAAGCTTTTCACCAATATAACATCCTGTGACAATTAACTATGTGTTATGTGAAGAAGTCCTTTTCTTACTGGTTTTACCTGTCAGCTGCTTGCTTGTTTAGCAGCTACCCGCAGGTTCCTCTGTTAGAAGAACACTTTCTGTATTTCCTAGATGAGTTGAAAGGTGTCCATCATACGTCATTGCTTTATGTCTTCTTTTTTTCCCAGGCTAAAAAATCTTAATGCATTTAGTTGTTACACTGATGAAAGCTTTTCTGGGCTTCTTTCATTTTGGTGCTCTTTTATGTATTTTTTTCCTTCAATTTTATTAATTTTTTGCAGTGTGGGACTAAAATGGTGTTCCGAGTATGTGCTAGTCAAATGTGTAATCCACTATAGCATAACGAAAGTTTAGCAATATTGTGATACTAAGTTGGACTATAATTTATTTATTTTTAGCGTTGTCATCATCAAAGATTTAAACAGTATCACTGTCACTAATAGGCAATGGGAGAGTGTTCTTAAACCTGTTATTAAATATTTAAAACCTATTTGAAGAACTGTGTAAGAATGTCTATGCTGGTCATGAAGCTTGTGTTGGAAGTGGCTGGCATTAATATCTTTGTAGGCGACTGAAGTTCTGTTAGAAATCTTCTAACATGTTATGAAGTCTTTTTGTGGTGCTGGTAACAGAAAACATTGCTCATTAGTACGTCCAGCTTCCAGCTATGTTTGAGCACATTTGTTTGGCCAGTAACAGAATAAAATAGCATGGACACTGCATAAAGCTGAAAAAATATAATACAAATAAAAGGGCTTTTATTTTATTATAAGCTGTTAAAAAGGAAAGAAAGAGGAAGGACCTTGTTTTTGTAAATGAGACCTGCTAGTATTCTGTATGTCCTAGTTTATTATGTTTTAAGGTTCTTGTTCAGCACTCATTAATGGAGTTTTTTCTTCAATATTTTATTCCTTTTGCTTTTATAGTGTTAGAGTCCAGAAGAGCCAAGAAGGCATTTCTAGTCTTTAGGAAACTCACACAAAATATAACAGTAAAATAGCTTCATTAAAGTAGAGGTGCATCTAATGTTTTACTTCAGAGAAGAGTTTGTCTGAGGAGTAACGAGGTTATTAAGTAGTTACAGTAAGAAATGAAGGATAAAACCTGAAGTTTTTAGGTCCCAGAAGATTGATCCAACAGCATTATCCTAGAAGGAAATCCCAACACTTTTGTCACTTGAACTGTTAAAAGTAGAAATGGTGTGAGGTGTTAGGATGCTGTCCTGAGTTTTTCTTGTGATGATTTCAATTTTCCTCCCCTCTTTTTTTTTTTTTTTTTTCTTCTCTCTCCTCATTCTTTCTCCTCTGAGGAGGGAAATTGCTTTGGGGTTTGTTTTTTTTTTTTTTTTCCCCCCTTCTTCAGAAAGTTTCCCTTCTTCAGAAGTGTCTGTTTCTAAGAAGGGGAGTAAGTCCTACTACCCTGTTCCTTTTCAGTTGGGCTGCTATACTGACATGGGAGAAGACACCTTTGTTATACCTGAATTACTGAGTGTTCCTGAATCCTCATGTTTTTGTGTGTCCACTTTGTGGCAAAATCCAGTGCCTGACTCAAAATTTCAGAGCATCACTGTTAGTGACGTAATCTTTATGAAATTTTTAAGTTTCAAAGCTTTGTAGAAGTCTACTGGTTGTTTTATAATGTCTGATTACATGTTATTTTACTTCTGTTTGAGATTGACACACACTTGCAGTAACAGGAATACAACATGACATGAATTTACATTGTTTTACATATGGAGATTAATATTTCTTCCATAAATATTGAACTTAACCCCCCAAAAGAGTTTAGGAGTTCCTGCCTTGCCAGGAGAAAATTTACCCTTTTTGTCCTGGTAATTGGTGATGATGTTTTATATTGATCAGAAATCATAGCTTGAGTATATACTTTGAGTGTGGTCAGCAGCACAAATACTTTTTTTTTTTTTTTTTTTAAATTTCCACATCTAATCCCAAATTCAACTCTGTCCTTAGTGGATATATAAAATTTACTAGAATCATCTGGGGAGGTGGGAATGTAAGGGGTATGAAAAAGAGCCTTGTGATTACAGCTTTGGCCTCTATAAAAATGATTTGCAAGATTAATTAATATTAATTTGGCTCTGAGTTCTTTATCAAATGGTACTTGTGGATGAAGTGGTGGAAAAATAAGACTTTTCTGATGCATTCTGTTAAAATAAAGCATAGCTGTTAAATGTTTAAAAAACTTTGTATAAAACAACTACAAGTGGAATTATTTAGTGTATAAACCAGAAATTAATAGAACCTTCCCCGATCTACCATGTCACTAAATTTTGCAAGAGTCAAAATTAGTCATAGTGAAATCCTTACCTTTTTTTTCTTACTATTTAAAATATTTAGAATATACTCCTGTATTCTAGAAATGCACACTTCATAACCCTTCCTTGTTTTAAATGTCTGATCTATACCACTTACAGTGGTTGATGGGAATAAGGCAGGGGCTTCTATTGAAAACTTCTGTTTTCTGCTTTGATCATAACCCAGGTGGGCTCTTGTGATTCTTTTCTTCTTTATTCCAGAATTTTTTGAAAATATAATAGGGTGAATCCTTGGTCCACTGATTTAAAAATCTTATATAATTATTAACAGTGCAGTTGTATGAACCTTCCTCTTTTTACTTGCTTAGTAGATATCACTATAACATTTTTGGAGCTCCTTACATAACAACATAGATGGTACGGGTCTTACACTGATCAGTTTATTACGCAGTTTAAAGCCCTTCATTACCTTCCCTGTCCTTGAATTTTGATTTTATTCAGTATAAACCCAATATTATTGAATACTTCCATCCATGAAGTTGACTTGCAGTAAGCCCACTTGAAAAGCAAACTCATAAGCATAGTAGTAACTTTTTCAGTGTTATCCTTGAACTTGTTTTGGGACTCCCCAGCTTAATTTTCTTCATCTGTTGATCCTTTGATTGCTTTAGACAGTGTGTACTCTTGCTTACTTCAGTTGTCCCTTTCTTTGCTTTAACTGTAATGAAGCCCTTTGAGATAAAGTCTACGTAGTACATGTTTTGCATTCCTGTTATGATTACCTACGGTACAGTCTAACCTCAACATTCAAAAATCACAATTCAAATCTGCAAACTCTGATTTTATTTTATTTTTTTAAATTGTAAGACATGAAAATTAGCGTATTGGTTTCCTTCCAGTGGTCCTTTGATTTAAGCCATTCTGCATGTGCGCTGTATTTTCCAAGTTTCGGCATAGGAATGTAGGAATGCTTACATATTCTGAGATCTCCATAAGGGTTCTAAAACTCCCAAGTATCATGAGATTTGCCATAATATTTGGAAGACCATTTGATAACCAGACAGACAGCTGTTATGTTGGGCAGATAATATTAGGTAATAGAATATACTTAGAAACCATTATACTTTTTATTGATTTACATACCTGGTCTTACTCTTTTGTTTCGCTGTTCTCTGTAAGTAGTTTCAAACTCCTCTTAGCAAAGATTCCATGAGTTTTGTAGTTAATTGTCTAATGTTTAGTGACTTTTAGGGAGTATGTCAACTGCTCTTCAAATTGATCCTATATTTAACCTATGTGTTTCAGAAATTTGAGCTCAATTATGATATATTTCTGTTTTGTGTTAGAATAGAGGTTCTGCAAGCTTTATCCACATACTGTCATGACAACAGGAGTCAGATGCTCATAAACTTCTGTTTAGCTGACTGTGAAAATTTCTCTAGAAGAAAAGTAGTTAGGATAAACAGTTCTATAAAATTCTTAGAACTTATAACTGTTCACAGAAATCTGAGGACCTAAAGAATATAACTTAAAAAAAAAGTTATGATAGTTAAAAATTCTTAAAATGCTGTTCTTGGCAGGCAAAACTTCAGAAAAAAAGAGGCCTCAATTTAAAACTCTTAATTTGTTGTACTAGAAAGGAAGAAAATAGCTCTGTATTATTTCAGACCAAAACTTGGCAGGAATTTAAATCTTGAGTCCAAGGTTTCTGAAACTAGAGGCTTGAGAATGTTAGAAGGTTTCAGGGCTGGTAATTCAGGGGAAAGAATGATTTCACAGAGAGCCGAGATAAAACATTCAGAGGAATTACTTGGAAAATGTAGAACTACATATGATAGCAAACAGAAAGAGGTGTGTCAGGTGCTGGTGTTGCATATGTTCTTTGTTGCTAAGTAGTATGGTGTTTTTTGAGAGCTAGTGAAAAAAATAATAGATTTATGTTTGTGGATCAAGATGAATTTTATGCTGAGAATAATGTGTCTGAATGAGGCAAAATATTTTTGAGTCCTTTACCTACGGCTTTGGTAGCTCATAAATGGTTTCAGCATGGTATATATAGCATTGTGGAAAGCTACACTTAGTGGTAGTTTGTGGTGGTGGTTTAGTTTTTTTAATATTTGTTTGTTTGTTTGTATTTTTTCTGAGATGCCAGTTGCTGGATAGTGTCTCGGGAGATCTTGTGAGAGGCAGTTGTTGAGCAGCAGCAAAATCCCTCTGTGACTTGTCAAATGATCTTCTGTCAGTGCTACAGCATATGAAATTAATGTGACATTTCTTAACCCTCCTTCTGGAAATAAAGGTCTTTTTATAATGGTTCTTAGTTTATAAGATTTCTTTCTTAATATAGGTGGAATAAAATTTTGTGTCTGTCTTCTTTTGTTTCTGTTTTTTAATGAAAGTCATCCTGCTATATTGAGGAAAGGGAGAGAGGCACCAGCAGAGAAAATAAAACATGTTTGGACTTCTTTCTTACATTTCACTACTCAGGAGCAAGAAGAGTTCTCATCCAACTATGTTTGTGTAGTTGATACAGGAGAATTCACTATGTCCGTGGTCATTCTTTGTGTCACACTAGCTGCAGTTTTGTAAGGCAGAAACTATGCTGCTTGAAGTTTCCTCATTTCGGTGCCTGTTGTTTTTGTAGCTCGCCAAAGTTGTAATTTGTTGTAAAACAGCAATGAAAAGCCATTTCTCCTTGCCTCCAGGAAATCTTTGTTTTAATGTAATTTGTTACTGTAAAAGCGCTGTAAGAAATGTACTAAAATGGTAGGAGACTTTGAACCAGAGTGTTACTGAAAAATACGCTTATCTCACATTTTACATTTTCTTTCAGTGTTCACAATAGCTGATTAGGAGAAGGTAACACCAGCTAGAATTTTATAACCCTGTTTTCTTTACATGTAAGGGGGGAAAAAAAAAAAAAAAAAAAAAAGAAGAAAACCCCCAAAACAGTCTGGATTTAAGCTGTAATTTCAATCATGAATAATAGAAAGATTTCAAAGTTTACAGGCATGTTTTCTCCAGTTCCTTGAACAAATTATTTTGAGATTCTGTACTAAAAAAGAAATCTGTTTTACTCTGGTTATTGCGAAGCTTCATTGGTAGCTAAGAGCAGTGAAAAAAATAATGTCACTTTTTTTCTACTATATGTATAAAATTATTCCATTCTTCATCTTGTAGCATGCATGTCCATTGTGTATACTTCATGTTTTTGGAACCTTTTATTTTCTTTTAAAAGGTAGTAGTGTAAAGTACTTGTCATTTTCGTGGGCCAAACTTTTAAGTTTGTTTTATTTAGTTCAATGCACAGGATTAATTGAATAGTTTACTTTTATTTAGGTGGATATATGTATTTAAGGGCAAGAGCTGTCTACCAGAAAGACAATATACCCTATTTAGTATGAGTATCATTGAATGAAAGTGATGGTTTTCATGATCATAGAATCATAGAACGGCTTGAGTTGGAAGAGGCCTGGAAGATCATCTAGTTCCAACTCCCTGCCATGGGCAGAGACACCTCCAACTAGACCAGGCTGCTCAGAGAACATTTCCAGGGATGGGGCGTCCACAGCTTCCCTGGGCAACCTGTTTCAGTGTCTCACCACCCTCATAGTGAAGAATTTCTTCCTAATGTCTAATCTAAATCTACACTGCTCTAGTTTAAAACCGTTGCCCCTTGTCCTATCACCACATGCCTTTATAAAATAAAGTCCCTCCCCTGCGTTCCTGTAGGCTCTCTTCAGGTACCGAAGGCTACTATAAGGTCTCCCCAGAGCCTTCTCTTCTCCAGGCTGAACACCCAACTCCCTCAGCCTGTCCTCGGAGAGGTGTTCCAGCTCTCTGATCATCTTTGTGGCCCTCCTCTGGACCCTCTCCAATAGATTCATTTCTGTCTTGTTTTGGGGGGTCCAGAGCTGGACGCAGTACTCCAGGTGAGGTGTAACAAGAGCAGAGGGGCAGAATCATCTCCCTTCACCTGCTGGCCATACTGCTTGTGATGCAGCCCAGGGTACAGTTGGCTTTTTGGGCTGCCAGCACACATTGCCAGCTCCTGTTAAGTGCTTCATCAGCCAGTATCAAGTCCTTCTCTACTGGACTGCTCTCAATCCATTCGTCACCCAGCCTCTACTTGTGCTTGGGATTGCCCCACCCCAGGTGTAGTATCTTGCACTTTGCCTTGTTGAACTTCATGAGGTTATCATGAGCGCATCTCACCAGCACTGCACAGCTTGGTGTCATCAGCAGACTTGCTGAGGGTGCATTTGATATTGCTGTCCATGTCAGTGTTCCCAGTAGCGATCCCTGAGGTATTCCACTTGTCACAGGTCTCCATTTAGACATTGAGCTGTTGATTGCAACTCTTTGAGAGCAGCCATCTAGCCAGTTCCTTATCTGCCAAGTGGCCTATCCAGTGAATCCATGTCCTTTCAATTTAGAGACCAGGATGTCATGTGGGTCAGTGTTGAATGCTTTGCATAAGTCCAGGAAGATGATATCAGTTGCTCTTCCTTTATCCACTGATGCTGTGACCCTGTCATAAAAGGCCACCAGATCAGTTGGGCAGGATTTGCACTTAGTAAAGCCATGTTGGTTGCTACAAAGCACTCATTTTCCATGTGTCCTAGCAGAGTCTTCAGTATTGTAGTATTGCATACTCTTCAGTGTATTGTTAAAAAACCACACCACAAAGCAGGTCAGAGCATGAGAGAGCAATTAAGGTCAGAGCATTAGAGAGCAATTAAGGGATAGGTACAGAGTACTGGTGTTGCCCATCTCTTGTATTCTGGCTTTACATCTCATTTTGCTTTACACTTTGATAAAGACAAGGAGGAAGGAAGTGGAAAGTAACTTAAAACTACCTTACATATTCCTCTTCTCTTGGGGCCAGCCACAGATAGGATAATAGGATTCTTACCATGAGTGAAAGTAGCTTCATGAGTTGTTGCTAAGGATTTGTATGCAGCATCCTTAGTAAAACTCGATTCCATCTAGCCAGTGTTCTTGGAAATGAAAAGGTGGATTTTGGAAGCTGCTAAACTAGTAGTTAGCAGCTGCTCTGTTCCACTGCTGTGCTGTAAAGCAAGCAAGGTGATGCAACAATCTCCATCAGAGACCTGAATATAAATTAAAGTTGTTTATTCTCAAACACACATCTCTTTCTTAAGTCTTCTGTTAGGAATGCCTTTCTGCATCTAGACCGTTATCACTAGTGTGAGTGCTCGAATGCAGTCTCTGAGAAGCATGCAAGGAAGGCAAAGCTGAAGGTCATCTAGGCAAAGGCTGAGCAACAGGATAAAATAAATTGCTGGGAATGTACCTGCTCAATAGACACTAGATGAGGACAGGCTGCTCAGAATAGTACAGGGAGTGAAGCTGCATGGCTTGGCAAAGGCTGAATTCTGAAAATGACAGCTCGGTGCTGAATGTCCAGGCTGCCCTGTCCCTGATTCACACAGCCACTGACTGGATTCTAGCACAGGGAAGGACAAGGTATCAAAGTTTCACATTGGAGCCCCTCCAGCAACCCAGGTGCTTTCCAGTGAGGTCACCTGGAGAATATGGTCATGCTAGGGCCAGTCCAGCCATTACTACTGCCTATGCTTCCTGAGCTGCTTTGCCCTTGAGCTGCTGACTGCAGTGAAGGCTGCCAGCCTAGGGAAGCTGTGTGAGAGCTGCAGTAAAGCAGCTTTGTGAAGCCAAGCGTCCAGCTGTGTGGCCTCATCACCTCTGCGGAATTTCATGAGAGGCTTCAGGAAGGTGCCCAGGTGCTGTAACAGCCTCAAGCTGCTCAGCGCTTGGGAGCAAAGGGAGCATCCCTCATTGTCTCAGCAACGTAGTGTGGATGAAAGAGGAGACAGGCAGTATAGCAGTAGTCTGTGCTTTGATTTTAACAATAAGAAAGTTCATGCCTTCTTTTCTTCCCCTGTGTCCCACTCCCCCCGACTCCCTCTCCTTGCTCTTCGCAGAAAGAAGTGCAAGGATGAAGTAAATAGGCATCATTATCCCTCAGTATTTTTCAGTGACCTAATTGCTCAAGGTTTTTCTGAGTCTGAGGTGGTATTCTCTTATTTAGTATCTACATTTAAAAGACAGGTTTTGCTCCCATTGTTATTCTAAGTTTCTTTTTTAAACCTGTACATTTTGGCATCTGTAGCGCATTCTGTGTCTCAGAGTTCCGTATCCTGAATGTGTTTGCAAGGAAAAGGTACCTTCTTTATTTTGCATCTGCCAACTGCTAGTTTAATTTGATATCTCCTTAATTTTTTTTTAATAGGGTGAGATGGCAAACAGTTATTCCTTATTCACATTCTTTATTTCACTTTTTAATTAATATTCAGACATGACATTTGCTCTCCTATAAAGCTGTCATGTGTGATGTATAATTGAAAAGATTTTTTGAGATCTTGGAAACATATTTTTAATATAACAGCTGTGCAGTCTACTTTGAAAGATGTGAAGTCTTTTATTACTAATGTGCCGTGTCCCTCAGCCTCTTTCTCCTCAGTATGTGACGGTATCTTGGCCACACCTGGAATCTCAATGCATAGGGATCTTGTGGTATTTGTTGACAGAGTTAGTTAACCTGATTTAACTGTAAGCCACCTTTTACCCATAGCAGAAGACTTCCACACTGACAGTGTATTTTGAGTTTGTGAACTTGTGTGCTGGAGTAATTTCCCACTGATAGTCTTCATTACACTGAGTTTCTGAAACATCTGTCACATCAACATCCTCATTTAAAACTTGGCATTCCTGTTTCTCCATCTTGTTCATCTGCATTGTTTAAATGTATCTCTTCTATCTTCATTCAGTATTGAAGTGTAGTCACTTTCTATCCTCTCTCTTATTTGAGTATACAGTGTTACTGTGATTCTTCCACAAAGGATTCATCATCTTAAACTGTGTGCTATTCAATCCTTAACAGCTTTTCTCAGCTATTAAAATTTAAAAGGTCACAGAAAAGCACTGAATTAAATTGCTGATGCTGTTCCTTTTTGGTTTAGATGAAGCCTTCTTCCAGTATGTGCTCACTCTGTTTCTTCTAGTTTTGGCAAATCTGCTTGGAATTATTCTTCCCAGAATTAGCCTCTCTAGGGAGATAGGAGCTTTATATTCTTCTATTTATTCTTCCATTCACCTATTTTACCCTTATAAAAAAGAAAAACCTTCTTGGTTGTGAAAGTGATTGGAATGATTTGATGTCTCCTGTGTGTGGGAGAGAGGAAGGTTATTTTCTTCGTTATTGATGGCTTTTTCTCTTTTCAAGGAGTTCAAGCTGGTCTTTTGTTGACAGAAATTGCTTGCTGGTTGAATCCATTAACAAATTTCTTACACTGAACTTAAGATATAAGTGGCTTTCTCATGGTGGGTACTGGAATTATTTCTTCATGCTCAGCTGGAAGGTGTGAATTTGGCATGTGTCAGAGATGAAAATGAACAGAAAACTACTCAGTGATTGTCCATAGTGTTTAGTAATATACTGATGGGAATTGATAAAGTCCAGGTGATCAGGAAGGTCCTTAGCAGGTGAATCTGAATCCATTGGCACTGGAGAATATTCTGCAGATGTGACAATGACAGTCGTCGGTTCTTATCGCTAAAAGCTCAGTTTACAAGAGTGGATTTCTTCCACAGCTCCTGATTAGGATTAAGGCTTTTTTGATGTTTTTGTTACAGATTGAAACAAAGTAAGATAAAACCAATTTGTATTATTTCCATGTTTTTACATTTTTTTTTGTAGATCCACGTTAGAACATAGATTTAACTACAATCCCCAAATCCTAAGGAATATGGCCTTGTAAATCTGGTTGCTTAGAATGGCAGCATTTCCGCCTGGAGGATTCACAGGAATTGTAGTTTAGTTTTCAAGTGAGAATTGTTTTGTTACTTCTGATAATAGCTGGAGACTTGCAACTTCAGTCTCTGTCAAGACCTTTGGGAGAAGTCTTTTCTCCCAAGGGAAATCTGGAGAATGGTTAGTTCCTCAGAAGTTTGTTGGAATCATTTTCTGTCTAGAGTATTAGAAGGCATAGTTCATTTGGAAGTAGAATTGAGAAAAAACAATCTGGATTGTGACTGGTTCAACTAAACAACTGGCAGTTTCTGTGGTACCAGGAAAAAATTTGGAAACACTTTGACAACACAGCTCTTGAACAATGTGGTAAAACTACCCTTTCTAACTTTAGAATCTAAAATTATTTCTGTGACTTACAGAAATGTATGCAGATTTACTATCAAAGTAATGAAAATACAACCCCAGAAGAAATTGAATTAATAAGTTTTCTTAGTCAGAAATGTACCTATTCTATTGCTTGCTCTGTAGCATTTTTCATTACTATTTTTTCCTCTATTTTTTTTCCTCTCTCTCCATATATTGGTCTTTTAAATACAACAAGTACAGTGTTATTAATCCCACAAAGATGCTAGTGATTATGTTTTTACCAGAAAACAGGGCTGGAAAGGTTCTTGAAGTTACCATGTGTAGTAGGTTGACCTTGGCCAAGAGCCAAGCACCCACACTGCTCACTTATCCTCCCCTCCCATGGCCAGAGGAGAGAATAAGAACAGCAAAAGCAAGAAAACTTGTGGTTCAGGATAAAGACAATAAGTAAAAGAAAGAGGAAAGAAAAACAAGTGATCCAAAGGAAAGCATTCACTACCTCCCACAAGTAGACCAATGACCAGCAAGTTTCCAAGCAACAGCCACCGTGGAAGACAAACCCTCCCCTTCTGCTACATGAGTTTTATTGCTAAGAATGATGTTATACAGTATGGAATATCCCTTTGACTAGTTCAGGTCATTTGTCTGGGCTGCATCCCTCTCTCAGTTCTTGTCCACCTCTAGCTTATCTGCTGGGGTGGGGCCAGGGCGAAGGGGGAAAAAAATACCTTAACGCTGTGCAAGCCCTATCCAGCAGCAGCCAAAACATTGATGTATTTATCCACGCTGTTTTAGTTACAGATCCAAAACAGCTCCATACAGACTGCTACGTAGAAAGTTATCTTGATCCCAGCCAGACTATGGTTTTCCCATGTCCCAGAGTGGAATCATTGTAGTTACACGCTTCTCCCAAGTAAAGACATGTATGTATGGTTTGGAGTTTCTCTCTGTGTGTAATTTGGTTTGGTGTGCTGACATCTTTTAAATAAACCACTTCTTGTGGATTGGTGTTGATGAATGTAGGCAACATGTCAGACAGATTTGTGATCAGAAAACTTGCACCCAGCTAGTATGGCTTTGAAAAGTGATTGTCTTTAAATGTTTAATAGTTCTTTAGAGTACTTAATTTTTAAAGTATTACATATATTAATAAAAAATTTTGGCTCAATCTGTGATAGAAATGGAATCATGGCAAAGCTGACAGGGTATGCAAGCCATCGAGGCTGGCTTTGCAACTGTTCTGTCTTCAGATTTCCCTGGCTGCTGCTAATAGCAGTTTCTCTTTTGCAATTGTACATTCCTCTTCTTGTCATTTTGTCAATTGAGAATAGAGTGATGGTAATAAAAAAAGTCTTAAGACTATAATGTATTTTCAGTCTTAACAAGAAAAAAAGACAGAACCTGGTCATCTGGAAAAGGGTGGCAATTCACTCCTGTCAGTGCCAGAGAGACAAAATGTTAATGAGTTTTTCAATGTACAATGTTTAATTTTAGTAACAGGGAGAGACTTCGCTCTATTGTAATTTTCATCTCACAATCTACCCAGTGCATCAAACTTCTTTATAATTTCAGTAATGGTACATCAGGTTTTAGGAATGATCTAGTATATGTAGGTCAAAAAGTCTGATAAGATAATATTTTAGTAACATTTTAAAACAATAATTGGTTCTCAACTGTCAAAAGCTAGCCTTGAATTCAAAGAGAAAGTGCTGTGCCTTGTGATCTACAGTGCTCATTATTTGGGAAAAGGAAGTGTTGTCTTTCACATCAAAACTGTTGCATCGAAACTGTAAAGAAATGACCATAATTACTGTTCCATTGTTCAGGCTGCTTTATTTCCTCTGTTACACAACAGGTTAAGTAGCTTAGCAGGAGTTTGAGAAATAGTTCCTAGATACTGTGTCACCTATTCTTTTCCCATGTGTCAGTATTTAGAACAGGACCTTTAAATTAACTGCTCTTGAAAGCCCTTGTGTATTTTAGTTTGTATAAAATTTTGGTTTAGATGGTTGACTTAATATAACTTAGAGGTAAAACTTAAAGTTACTATCTTTGTACGAACAGAATCAAAGACTTTTGATTCTCATGGTTTCTCCTCAGTGTATGTGTGGGTTTTAAAAAGTAAAGTATTAAATGTTTACAGAAAATGCAAAAGTTGACTTGGAAGTGTTTTCCTGTAATTAAGTGCAATTTTATACATGAATGGTTTTGAATTAAATGAGACATACACCAAGTGCTAAATTAGCATTAATTAAATTGGCATTCATCTATTACTACTTTCTGTAGCCATCAGGATACTGCCAACTCAAGTGCTCTTTGGTTGACATGTGAACATAGATTTTACATTCTCTGACTGATGTTCCTTTGAATATTTTACAAAACAAGAGAGAGTTAATTTTACTTCTGTTTGGTTACAGAGCTCAGTGTGTGAGTGCCCTTAGTATCTGAGGCTGTTCTTGTGGTTTTATGCAACACAAGCAGAGGAGTTGGAAAGAAAGGGAGTTTGCTGTGGAAGAACTTGCACGTTGGTTTACCATGGAGTGTACTAGCCTAGCATGCAGCAGCTGAACAGGCTAGCAAACAGGTCATCAGAAGGCTTGAGAAACAGCCAGCTGGGAAGGCAGCCGTAGACTGAACTGTTACTGATGGAAAAATACATTCCCAAGCTTGACATCTAAGTTTGTCACTGCCAAAAATATCTGTGAATGGTCTGTTCCGAAACAGATTAGGGAGAAAAGGTTAAAAAGAAGCACAGTATTAATGCTACGAACAGGAGGAAGCAGTGCCAAGATAGCACTGGATTTATCCTCTGGCCAATTTTCTTTCTAGCTGCAGTATGGTAGAAGGCCAAAGTGTGACTTGCAGCCTGTGTTTTATTCACACCATATAGAAGATGCAAAGAAAGGATTGCTTTGCAAACATCCACTATCAAACAAGTTTTGGTCAACTGTTAGTGGGGTGCCAGATAGTTGGGGTTTTGTTTATGCATTGTTAGGGAAAGTTCATTAGTTTGTTAAAGCGTATTAGTTCTGTTACACTTGTTATCTTCAAACAGGAGTGAGAAACTGCTCTTGTTTTAAGATTCAGAGATTGAATACTAGAACTGTTAATGCTGAAACAAGTATATTATACTATTAAAAACAATTGTTTCAAGTGGATATTTTTATTTTATTTTTTTTTTGGCAGTCTTATGCTCCTTAGTCATAATTTAACATATAAAACTTGCCAAAGTTAAATAAAATGTGGGAAGAACATACTTGTTCTTATTTAGAATTCATTTGGAAGTTAGGAAATGGTGGTGGGGGAAGAAGGCACTTTGCAGAATCTTAATATTTTTACCAGCTTCCAGTTACTGTGTAACTAGTCTTTGTAATATAAAATAGTTTTGTTTTGTTTCTTTGGCATTTTTGTTTAATGTTTTAAAGCTTAAGAAAAATATGACATTTAATAGATGAAGGTAGAAAGGAAATGTGAAATGTCAAATGTTAGAGCCAATTGCACTTTTTTTGGTGCAGTGCTGAAATGAAGCCCAACCATACTTACATTGCACTTTGCACTCACTAAAAGCCAAAGTAAGCAGCTGTTAATATAGCTCAGTGTTAAACACAATAGTGCAAGGGTCATACCAGCAAAAGCAAAAAATTAACTTCCCTTGTTGTGTTGGAGAATTTTTACATGTCCTGTTCTTAAAGTAAGACCTGACCTGAAAGGTAATGAAATAATCATCTTGCTTTTCTGCATTGCCTCCAAAAACGTGACTCTGAGTATCTGGCTTTCCCTAAAGCTTCGTTAAATTTACCGATGGAAGGAAACTTTTATCTAGATTTTGTGGTCAGCTGAACAGCATGGTTTTCTTGACTTGAAGTCAAATAGTAAGAAAATTGCAGATTAATTTCAGAACTTTGATTTCATAGAAAACGGTGTGAGCAAAACCATCTCTTAAGTTGCAGGAGTATATAGTTTGAAGACACTTGAAATTATAAAAGTAACTTTTCCACTTAATTTGAACTTTGTTATCAGAGTGTTTCTAATATTTAGGTAGGACTGGTTTGTTCATAAAACACAGTAAAATAATAGAAAAATCCCTCATGGTTGAAGATAAATAGATGATTCTTAAGGGTTTTTTTTAATATAATTCATAAAAATAAGATACCAGAAATGCACAAATGAGATAACCACTTTCAGAATCTTTTTATAAAAATATTTGTACTCTTGTAGAGACAGTAGCAGGCCATGGCAGCCAAGTGACTGCCCTCATGTCTGTTCTTGATCACAGTATGACTGTACCTTTGAAAGGAGTAAAAAAGAAATGCCAATCTTCTTTAGTTGCAGAATTGCTCAGCTAAGATGAACATGTTCAGAACTACTGATTATTGATGAATACATATTCTGAGGTGTAAGAGTGAAAGTGGTTCTATATTGCCGTTGATAAACGTGCCTGTACAGCACTATGTCCTAATGCTTGAATGTGTTTACCTCTCAAGACACTTGTGTGATGGGGAAGGGATATTATCTCTGTTCTATGAACAGCGTTTCTAGAGATAGAGTTTAATTCCACTGTTGTGATGTTCTTCAGTGAAAAGTGGCCCAAAGGTTAAGTTAGTTACCATGTGAAACATTGCAGAGAAGTCACCACTTCCTCCCTTTCCTTCCACTCTTTTCCATGTGAGGACTTCCTCAGGCTGCCTTTGCCTTTTCCTCCAGTTCTGTGGTCTCATAGGTCAAAGCAGGACTGCTTTCCCATCTTCATCAACTTGCACAAAATCTAGCTTTAATTTCTTTAAAAAAAAAAAAGTGAACGTACGAAATGAATATGGCTTTTGTCATCTTCACCAGTATTGTTTGTGTTCCTCTGGTTGCCCTCATGACGCTACTTTCTGTAGTGATACAACACCTTTTTGCTTCCCTTGCTTCTCCATTCATCATTTTGTTTTTATTTTATTTATGCATTCCTTAGGTTCCACCACTCCCAGTGGGGTACCCTGAAGGTCTCTTACCACTCTAATTACAAATACTAGCTTTATTCTCTCTGCAAAGTTCATTCTGTGTCCCCTGTCAGCAATGAAAGGGCATAGACCTGTACATGATTTAATAGTGAAGGATATGGCAGATCAACGTGTGATAAAATTCCTGATCTTGAATGACAGGTTCATCCTTACTGTTCAGCAGTTTATAGAGAGCAGAACAAATCCTATGGACTCAATTTATTTTTGTCAACTCTGGGACTGGCAGTTTCTAATAACTATATTCAGGTGCCTCTCCTAACTGCATCTAGGCACTATCACAATATACTATTTTTATTGTTTAACTGACATAGTTTTGCATCCACTTCTTTTTAAACTTTGGAGGACAGCGTAGAGGTTATGTCTCTTCCTACTGCTGGCCTTCAGGAATAAGCCAAATGTGTGCAAACATTTGTAATCTCTCACCCAAGAGCAGAATAAATTTGCTGGGATAATACTATAGTTAGGATGCTTTTCAGTTGCTGTTAGTTGCTTGGATTTTAGAACATGGCAGCTAGAAACATAGCTACGTAACTAACAGAAATTAATTAATTACAAAGCAGCAGCTTGTACCATTTGTAAATAATGATAGGCACAGAATGTAGCACTGACATTAGCAGCTTGTTTTTGTAATATGTTTATGTAAGTGTACTATCTAGTTTTTATAATTCAGTAAAGCTTAAAAAATATTTATATTGGCCCTACTGACATCTCACTTTTGTTGTATTTATTTCATTGTATATATAATTAAACAAAACTGCAAATATGTTTTGAAAATACTCTTACTTTATTATAAAGTGTATACTGAATAAGGCAGTGTTTTGAAAGCTACTCATGCTATTCATAAGAGAATATCCTCCTTCACTGGGAACCTTCTAAGTGGAGAATTCTAGTGTTATATATTACAAGCCGTTAGTAATAAGGACATGAATTTGACAAGGTAATATACAGTGTAATTACAGAAAATGTGTAGGAAATTGACTTTCAGGTTCCCAAGTATAAATGAAAGAATAAATGTAGCCCACTGCTATTAACGTCTGTACTGGAAAACTTCCAAATCAATACAGCTACTTAAATAGCTTCATTAAAAATTAGAACTGGAAAAGTATTTTTGAACTGGTGTTAACATTTGAACCATTTACACCATGTTGTGACAGATTCTCAGTAAAATATGGAGTTCAGGCAAGTTCCTCACTGCTTTACTAAGATTTTTGTTTGATTGATTGTCAGTAGTCTCGGGAAATAATTTCTTCCCCTTCTGACCAAAGCAATTCCATGTTTGGCATTGAAGGTTATTTGAATTGTCCCAATGTCCAAAGATTTGAATACCTTTCAATATAAAATCATATTTTTTTGTGTATCAGATTATTAGGATCTGTATCACTAGGAAAAAAAAAAAGGATGTAGTTGTTTTCACAAATGATTGTGTCTGCTGCCCTTTTGTGTTAGTATAGATGGGCAGTTTAATACTGAAGTGGAATGTGTGAACTACTGATTACTTAATAAGCATTATTACTTCCATTACTTATGTTTACCTGGGCATTTGACTGTGTTTGCTGCTGATGAAATCAGAAGTATCAGAATAGCTAAATCTGTTGATGTTTTGTGTAGTCAAGTATGGGTTGGGAGAAGAAAAAAAGTTTATATAAATTAATTGACAATGCAGGTATTACAAAAATTACTGTAAAAATGTGTAGAAATGAGAAGTGTCAGGTTAGGGTTCACCTGGTTCTGAAGTACTTTGGAAGTATTCTGAAGTATTTCAGGTGATTATAAAGTGTTGGTAGGTATTGCATTCTGCTGCAACAGTCACATCTTACTGGACTGGGTTGTCTGAGGAGATAGTTTGCAAAGGTAAACATATACCAAAAGATGGGGCTGCACGTTTTTTACATTTCAAGAAATAAAGTTCCTGACCCAGAAGAAGTCTTGGTGCTGACATCGTTCTTAGTTGGTAGAGTTTTATGATATCATATAAGAGTAGATGAAAATAAAGTTCCTTTATGGCCCTGCAGCTGAGGAAATCTCAACTTGCAACTTCTTGCCAGAATAGATAATAATGACTGTTGACTGTGCCACATTTAGGAAGTAATTCAAAATACTGGGTTTTTTTTTTTCATAGGTTTTCAGAATGTTATGTCTTTGTTTGCAAATTAATTTTAGAGGGAATAAATAAAGTTACTTTTTGATATTTGGAAATTGAAGTTGAGAGAGCATTTCATTGAGTTATGATGCAAGATTTGGTTTCAGGTTTTATTTTTTGGAAGCAGTGGACACTTAGGAAGGTTCTATACGTTTGAATGTGCATGGGAAAAGATAAAAAATAATAGAAAACACCTAAAAGCTATAGTCAAAACAATAACTGGCGACAGGAACCCAGTGTTTGGAGTCAGCTCCCCCTGCCCCGACAACAATTAAAGCTTGATTATTTGTTAAGGGACTCATGCTGAAAGGTTGTTGAAGATGTCTGGAAGCAAACCAAACCATGTAATTGGTTTTAATATATCTTGTTTCCTATGAACAGTGATCAAACCTCAAATGTACTATTTTCTGTCTTGAATAAGTAGCACTAACTCTTAAATGCCTAGACCTAATTTATTCTGCAAACAAAATCATGTCATTAGTTTTGAACATTTTTATTCTTAGATGATAACAATTCTGTAAAACTCAAAATATGCCCATAATAGTAAGACAAAACATGCTTTAAAAACTGCATTTTTAAATTCAAAAATCTAGTGTAAAATCGCAGTTGTGTAAGCTTCAGATGTCTGACATTTTTAAAAACTGTATTAACTTCATCATAAAAATACTCCACTCCAAAAATAGGAGATGTAAGCCATTGCAGATACTATAGCATAGTATCTTTCTGAGCATTCTATAATCCAGAGAAACCTCTGGTATTCCATAATCAGTTCTACAGACCACGGGGTATGGCATATACTTTATTTATAGGATGATATACCATGAGGATATATTCTGGGGCCGATGAGAGATTTCTGATTACCATCTGCTGCAACTACTCAAGTTTCAGAATGGATTAACTATGTATATCAAGATCGTAAAATCCTAAATCCAGCTGTAAGCTGTTTATCAGTGGTGGTAGATGATGTAAAATCTCCTTGAGTTGAACGTCTGAGCCCTTGTCTACAGCACAAGAAATCTGTCACTTGCAAGTCACAGTGTCAATGAAACAGTTTCTTAGTCAAACCACAGATTTTTATTCCTTAAATGCTACTTTTCTATTTTGGAGAAGATGAAATTGGAAATTGAATCTCCCGAGTCTAAAGGTGAGACAGTGGCCAAAATAATTTTGTAGAAGTTTGCCAAATCAAAAGCCATGGTTTTGCTGTCAGCTGAAGATGAGGATAGAAGATGCTTTTGTTTGAAATTCTGAATCTAAGACATGGTTTAGCGCAGATCTTAAGATTCTTGAACATTGGACTTCTCTGCATCTTTCTGCTTAGGAACACAATTCTATGGGTAGTAGAAAAAATGAGGCTTTACAACAATAATTTTAAAGTTTAATGCTTATCTTTAAAAAACTGAGAGCTTTATAATAGCAATTGTGAAGTTTTCCTGTTAATCTCCAGTCTTGAAGAGGCAGCTGTATAGCTGTATATATATGCCACCTGCATGATGAACAGCTTAATTTTGCCCACATTTTCTAGTAAGAAATACTAATTTGAGTATCCCTCCTTCACACACCAGTTTTTAGGAAGATTGTTGGAATAAAATGTTAACAAATGTCTATCTCCTTTTTCAAATTTCTAATATGCTAATACATTTAAAGCCCATGAGTAGGGGACAGAGGGAAAGATGGACACTTAGGTGAACACTGAGGTATTTACATGACCTATGTGTTCTTAGAGAAGGTCAGCTTAAAAATATAGACTTGTTTAGACTGAAGGAAGAAACTTAATTACATCAATAAGGATAAAAAACTTTATAAAGAACAACTCTAAGACCTCATGTAACTTTTGTTGTGCTTCACTTGTCAGTTTGTGGTAATTTTCCTGCTTGGTAACTGTCATACAGCCTTCTATGGGATTTTTTTTTTTTCCTTTTCTTTTCAGGGAGGCTTTTTACTCTTCATGTATGATAGCTGATACTACTGAAGCTATATATATAAAATCTTTTTCTGAACCGTAGTTCAGAATTGTAGTTTAACTGAAGTAGCTTCTTACTTGAATAGATTTTGCCTTACTGCAATCTGCTGCATCCTTACTAATTCCCAATGCCTGGTTACTCTCTAAGTTAGTTACCCTGTAAAGGATGCAGGGAAGCTTTTTAATCTAATCTTCAAACAGCTGCAACAGAAAAGAGAATAAACTGTACTTAAACTGGTTTTGGCTCAGTGCTTTTCCAAGCTAATTTTAGTAAACATGTTTTGTAAGGGCTGTAAAATTAAAATATGTGTTCTGAAAGCTGTCTTCTTTTTTGGTACTTTATATTGCAGTGTTTGATTAATTAATGTTTGTGGTATGATCAATGGCCTTAGGAGGGGTAGATAGAGGCTCTTGTGGTTGAGGACTTGGCAAATACTTTTAAATTAAAAACACTAGCTTGTTTTTTTTGCAGAAGGGGTGGTAATATTTCTGGCAAGCTGAAGTAGCGTTAACAGAGGCAGAAACATTTTTGCTGTTGACTAAAGAACTTGCTTTCTAACTTGATGTTATCACTAAAATAATAACAAATTGTTTTCATTCTCTCTTGTCCTCTGAGTTGCCTAGGAGCAATTGGTTTAAAATATTCCAAAGTACAGTATGGTAGAGTTTCACAAATAGGATGGTACTGTGTTTAGGAAATGAAGAATAATTTTGGTTTCTGTCATGATTGTTGTTGGGATGCATACTTCTTCATAATGAAGATTTTTGTAGTGTCTGAAGGAAAAAAAAAAAACCACCCATCAAATAAAACTCATACATAATAAGATGAATTTCCTACACTTAAAGAGGAAGACTGTGGAGACTGTCAAGAACAGGATCAAAAGTTAAATTGTAAAAATGGCCAGAACAAGCTAGTTCCAGTGTGACTTTAAAGCAATTGAGTCAAATTCTTCTTAGTTGCACAGCACTGAAAATCACAAATGCTTCATTTTAACATTCGGTTTGAAAGCAGATTAGCAAGAAGATTCTGGGTGCTATTCTACAGCTAGAGAGGCTTTAAACAAAGGAATAGTTTCTGTTGGTGAAATTAGAGACACACTGGATTAGAAATGCCACCGGTTTTGGAACCAAAATTTCATATTTGAAAATTTTTTAGAGATTTTTTTTTTTTAAAAGAATGTTTTAAACTGCAGTTTTTGCCTGGAATTTTTATCAAATGTTTCACATGCTTTGCAGTAACTCCTAGAAGACCTCAGGTAGGGTTTCATTTTGCAAGTTGCTAGTACTTAACTAAGAAATAGTATAAGCAGTAAGAAGAGAGGAACAGATCATTAAGTTCGATTCATATCTAAAAATGTGTTAATATATTGGATTGTATGTACCACCTTTATTATTTGCCTTGTAACTGGTCATTCTTCTCACATAATCATTCTTGTAAAAGGAACCCTTTGTTACTTGACTGTAGTTTCTGCTTATTTGTGGATGTTGACTTTGCAGGATTAGAATCAGTTGCAAAGAGGTGTTGCAGAGCAGATGTGATCTTCAAACAGTTTTGTCATTGTCTGTTTTGTGTGAACTGAATAAGCTTATTTTTAATCATCACTAATTTTCCTTTTTTGCCTGTTTTTACAAGCAAAATTCTTCCAGGTCAAACCTGCAGAGTCATGTGTTAATCAAGTTGTTGTACAGGATTACAAAAATATCTATATCATAGAAGTGTGAGATCAGTTAATTTATATAAGAGTCTGTGTAGATGCAATGGCTTTCTAAATGAAAACACTTGTAGAGGATCTTAGAAAACAGCTCTAGTTCTGAAGTAGATAGATCATAATGTCTCTCCCTCTTCCCAGTCAGAATATGTAGCTAACATCCTTCAGAATGTTCCAAAAGCACAGGACGTTCCTTTGGGGATAATCTGCTATAGTAATTGACTATATCTACAAATATCTACATTGAAATGTGAAGGGCTAACACTCTTGGGACGGACCTGCAGAACTTAGAGGATCTTGGGAATGTCACTTTATGCAATAACAAAGGAGTTTCTGCTTCCAGTCTATATCTGTGATCACTTGACTGTATAGGTAGAAGTGAAGAAATGACTGGAAATATTTTCTGGCTCTTGACCCTGTGTGTTAGTGAGAATATTGTGTTTCTTCATTATTATAAAATGTAGATAATGTAAATATGTAAAGATGTAGAGAAAGTTTTGGGTAAATACTTCGAAACCAATCTAAATAAACATTTACAATTAAATTTTATTTTTCATTCTTTTTCGGTGTATTTCACTGAGCTTTCAGAATGAATACCAACTATTCTTCCTTTCCCATTTACTTGGTGTTCTGATACATGCATCACTTGAGCCTCAGATGACGTGGGCGAACCTTGTAATTCAAATGACATTTTTCATTGGAAGGAAAACTTATGTTTCTAGAAATTCTTGGAAACTGTTTTTCACAGAGCTTATGTTTGTAAATTATTTAATGCAGTCAAACTGCCCATAAAGTACAGATCTGGGTATATCTTGCTAATTGTAAAACACTGGAAAATCAGCTTGAATTGTATTTTGGTTATATTTTTAAAGCCTGTTGCTTTGAAATCAGGGCATTACTACACTTGACAAATTGTATGCAAACATTCTGTAAAATTCTGATGCAATCATATTTGCATCATTAATGCTAATGAGAAGGGAGTACATAGTACAGGAGACATAATGCACGTGGTGATATTTGGCAGGATGCAGTGCCTTGTGCCTTTCAAAGTAGAAGCTGGGTGAGACTGGAAGACAGCTATTCCCCATCCGCTTTTATCTTTTTGTGTTTGTGTGTTTATGTGCATATACATGTAGTACTCAGAGTGAGAGTGAGCCATTCCTGAAGGAAATACTAATATATTGTTCAAAAGGAATCAAAGTTGAATACCTTAAGCTAGAGTGGGGTTACAGAAGTAATTTGTCTACATACCATCTTTAGGTAAAGGAAAAAAGATTACCAGGTGAATGATATGAACTTGCCATATCAAGCAATCTTCAGAAAGTCACAGATTCTGTAAATAATGGCCTGCTGTGGCAACTTGCAAATAACCAGGAAAAGTGTATAAAAATACTACTCATCCCAGTTGCTCTGAATAAGGGAGCTGACTGGGAGGTAAATACATAATTGAGCCCCTTGTCTGTTATTGTCCTGAATCTTAATCTACTCTTTATATTATTCATATTCTTTATCACTCTTAGCTGGTGACAGCAAATCAGCCTGTCAGTTTTCCACAGACTTCGGACAGTCTGAATTTGGAACATTTTACTGAAACTTGTTGTCTTGAAGCATGATGAAAAGCATCCAAAAGATTTACTTTTGTGTTTACCCTTTGCGTTCAGCTGTTCAGTTTGTTTCTGGAAGCAGCCCAGGACAGGCGTGTGTGGGGTATCGCCATTAGCGCTTGTGGCCATCCCACTACTCATTTTTATGACTTCCTCACACACTGCAGGATTCAAAGCTACGAGAAGTCTGTCAGTTCTTCTTGAGGAACCCTGTATTACTGATAATGTATATGTTGTTCCGTTCTGTCCATGAAAAAAGGATGTGTATGGCAGACTTGCTATTCATAAAGTTATGTATATAGCTAGAGTCTGCTTTTAAACAGAGTAATTTAATCTCAAGCAGAATTGTAGTCCTATTACCATACAGCATAGAATTGTAGGAAAGCGTGTGAACATTTCTTTAGCTGTCAATATCTTACAAATCAATGAATAATATACTTGCATGCATCCATAAAATATATTTGTTTTCTCTGCATAACATTTTTTCAGTCTGTGTATGTGAACAAAACTGGAATCGGTCATTCTGTGGCTGCGATACATTCACAGAAAAGCGTAGTGAACGGCTAAAAGGAGTAGAAGATGTTGGATGTGTTTTCGTGCATCTTGAAATAAAATACTGGTGTTATGATATTGCTTCAACAACTGTTAATCGGTTAGGGAACTAAACAAGGATTACGGCCCTGTAAGATTTCCCTGGGGTTGAAGAGACACTAATGTAGGAAGAAATGATGAAGTTGAATTGTTCATCTTGGGGTGCCTGACACCAGCACCTCCTTAAAGGAGTAACTGATTTTTGCTAGGGGTCAGGAAAATAGATCACTTAAAAAGGTTTAGTGGAAGCAACTGAAAGTTGAGTCCCAGAAATAAACAGCAACTCCAGAAAGTTTGTGACTATGTAATAATGACATTTCAGGGTATTTCTGAATTTTGTGGATTTTTTTAGTGTATTTTAGTCTTCTCTAGTTTATAGACCCCTGCAGTTACCTAGTAGTATTATAAGGGGGAAAGTGCCTAACAGTGCTCTTGCTTTGAGTTTCTTTCTCTGTATCACTTAGAAATGATTGAGAAGCCCTGAGAAAACTGTAGATTTTAAGTCATAAATCTTGAAGAGCATAGTAGATACTATCTTGAGGTTTTTCAGAATGTTTATAATCACTATTAACAAGCTAAACAGTAAACTGTGGTATGTGTAGTATTGTTTTGAAGGATTTTCAGTACTGCTTTGCTTGGTATTTACTTATTAACCAGTGGAAAGGCTATGTGCTCAAATGGTGTCTTTTCTCTCTAATTTACAGAACATAGAAAGTGTGTGAATCAACTTACCATTTTAGGATTAATTTATATACTTGTGTGTGTGGTTTGGTTAGAATAAAATGTATTGTGAATCTCACTGTCCTGTAAAGATAGACTATAAAACAAAACTCTGTGTTAGCTGCATAAATATTACACAGAAACACAGAATGTTAGGGGTGGAATGGACCTGGAGATCATCTAGTCCAACCCCCCTGTCAGATGTTCTAACAGAGACAAAGGACTGCCTTCATAAAAGGAAGATTCATGAGTCCTTTGTGTGTATCCACCACTATTCAGTACCTGCTAAGGTCAGTGGGATGGGTGGTTTTGTTTAGATGCAATTTACAGCTGTCTTGGTGTAAAAAGAGTGTGAATAGTATAGTACAGTGCTGGTTTTAAGCACTTCAGGCAATACATGAATTTCCTACATTGAAAGAAAGAGCTGTTTCCCACAGTATGGATTTTGGCACAGGTTATGATCTGTTCTGAAATCTTTTCCTCTTCTTTCCCAAAATTGCCAGTAACTTCTGTTGGAAATCAGCAGTCCATGCTCAGATAAGACACTTCGTGGTTTCTTGCCTAGAGGAGATAACGAATCTTAGTCTCTGTAGTAGCAGAGATCGTTGTCTTTGAAGAGGCAGGTACTCTACACCTGCCCTTCTTGGAGCAGGGTTTGACTGATAATGTTACACAACAACCTTTTGATTTTCTTCCCGAGCCCTCAGGAGTTCTTGGCAATGATGTAATGTCTCTTGAGGAAACCTGAGTGAGAGATAGTACGGAGAGGTAGTTCAGGTGTTTAGGTCTGAGCATTATGTATCCATTTCAGTTATGTGAAGACAGAATGAAAAAAATGAAGAGGAAAAATTGAGTTTTTGGGACACAATTTTACTCACTTCTGGGAGACAGGACACTGTAGAAAGTGGCAGGCTCTTTTCCCTGCTTTCATCTAAGTTGTGTCTACCATAATAACCGGTTAATGACAAGTGAACTCCAGTAGGATTGTGTCTTCTTGGTTGACTTGGGGATCCGAGGAGGTCTGAAGTCTTGATCAATGCTTTTTTTTTTCCTTTTTTTTTTTAAAATAATCTGAATTTTATTGATTCTTTTTTCTTCTTGGCTTGGTTTTGGAAATCTTGTGGAGCCTAGTTGTCTTTAGATCTCATTTGTCAGATTTAGTTGAAATCAAGAAATAAATTCGAAAGTTAGGAGGAGGGATCCATAAAGAGACACACAAAGATGTGATCCCTAGGATTATTTTCCTAGGAAACCATCTAAAACATAATATATGGTTCATTGGTAGCCCTGGAAACAATCTGCTTCTATCTCAATCACTTCTATCATCAGCTTAATCTGCTATGATTTCCTCCTCATAAATCTGTAGCTTGCCTTTAAGAAATAGTTCTTGCTGTAACTAAATGCCATTGTGAGAAGAGTACAAACACTGTGATAGGGAAAAGAGTAAAAGGTGGGTTCTGTGTAAACTGAGATATTTCTGCTGTATTTGAGTGCAGACCCTTCAACAGAGGTTTCTGGAGGTCAAGCTCCTTAACATTCTGGAAATAATATTGTGCTGGACGGGACCTGCAGGAAATGAAGGGTATTTAAATGAAGAGTATTTATAATAAATTACTAAGTCCCGGATAAATGTTTTACAATGTCACGCGTGCAGTGGCAACTGTTACTAAAAATGCTGAAGTTAATAATCTGGTGCAAAAGGTTGGGACCAAATTGTTGTTGATTTTCCAAATTTGTAAAATTTGTGCACTTTTCTACTGTAAAATTAGTGGTTCCTATTACTGCAAGTTTGACTAGCTAACTTATACTTGGGTAAATGATTGAAATAGAGTTGCAGCATAGAGCAGGTTACTGAAATAAGGTTTCAACACATACTGACTGAGAAGTTACCAATCATCAGTGAAATTGTTTGTTCTTTCCTTCTAAACTATACTGGCACCTAAAATCAATTTCCTACAAAAAAACTTGGCCATCAACAAGTTACTACACATGTGAATAGACAGTTCTGTTAATATTGCCAGAATGTTTTTGCTTTGTTCAGTTAACTTTGTACCTCAGAGAATTGGTTTATTCATAAAATTTTCAATTATAATGTGACTTTTTAGTTCAGAATTCAAAGTGGATAATAGATAATGAATTCTACATTTAAAGGTATAAATATACAAGATGCAGTATTCAAATAATTTAATAACTTTGTTAACTTTTCATTTAACTACTGCATCAGATTAATTCAGCAAATTATTTTCCCTTCTATTCTGTCTTAGTAGAGAAATTGAAATCTTTTAAAGCAGCATTCCACTAATGATGCATCTGCTTCCTCTCAGTCTTCACGCTTCCCTTCGGCTCCTCTGTCATTTTAGACTTAAGTTCTGTTAAGTCCAACAGGGCAAGTCATGTTGCAGCATGAATTTACCAAAATGTGTGGAAATCCAGGTGAAGTGGGTGATAGATGTATTTTAAAAATGTTTTGCATACAATCTATTTTTAATGAAAATAAACAAGAGTTTTGAATATTAATGTGAGTGCTTTTCATTGCTTTTTTTTTTTATCTAACGATCTCTCTGGCTTAGTAAGAACTTAGAAGATGTACTGTTTGTGTAGTAGTTAAACTATTCTGAGAGTTGTTTAATGTACAAAATGTAGTTCCTTCAGTTTTTCTACTACAGCACTTGAATGCTTCTCTTTATGTTTGGGTTTTAAATGTAAGTATTAATAGTGAAGGCTTGTCTGCTTTTGGCTTGATTTATTGGTATAGGTGACATGAGGGGAAGCTCTATTTTTAGGGAGTACACAGATTCTAACAGCAGGCTTCTTTGGCTGGCATAAACTACAGAGAGGAGTGAGCTAGGTAACCAAAAGATGCATTTTGCAGATATAACTCTTTCTGTTCTGCTAGCTTTCTGGTACACTGGTGTAATTTAAAGCTGAGATTTTCTTTACATTACTGTCCACTGTACAGGCAAACTTTCAAATAGACTCTCCACCACATATTGATTACTCTATCTGGAAATGGGCTTAAATTGTCCCAGGGGAGATTTATATTGGATACTAGGAAAAAATTCTATACTGAAAGAGTGGTGAGGCATTGGAACAGACTGTCCAGAGAGGTGGTGGAGTTACTGTCCCTGGAGATGTTCAAAAAAATGTGTAGATGTGGCACTTCAGGACATGGTGTAGTGGTCATGATAATGTTGGGTAGATGGTTGGACTTGATGATCATAGAGATCTTTTCCAACCTTAATGATTCTATGATTCTGCATGCTTTCTGTACAAAAGTGGCTACCGTGATTTATTTTCAGTTCTGATTAACAATATTAGGAGAAGAAAACATTTTTTGCACAACTGTTTCCATGATGAGGATGAATGTTTAAATTTTGAAATACGAACTATTGAAATACTAAGATGTGTTTGGAAAGTTTTGCTAAATAGAAAAAGAGTTGAATGTAGGAAGCTGGGAGAGTGAGGGGTGTGACAGTAGTGCAGCACTTCTAGTTTCTGTCTCCTGCTACATTGAATGCCAAAAAATTATCCCCCTCGTGAAGTCATTTAATCACTGTGAGGTTGCATTGTCGGTGGTTATAAGGTTCAGATAAGGAAAATGAATACAGTTCATCTAAACCTTTCTTCAGCCTTCTCTTGACCACCCAAGGCATGCCCATTTTTTGCATTGGTTTAGGCAGATGGGCCTTCATGGTGGGACACTGACCTGGTTTCAAAGGATTCTGCTCTCTACTGGGGAGCAGAATCAGTGGAGGCCTATGGTTTCAGAGTGAGCAGACAGTAATTCAACTTGAAGTACATGGATGATAAAACTGTTTTTCTTCTATGACTGGTTTTAGTTTTTAGATTTTTAGATGGCATTTGAGTTATTTTTGTCCTCTATGTCTTTTTGAGTATTTGTGATGTGTGAGATAGTCAGGAAGCTTCATACAATGTATTGAGATACAGTACATGAATATTTTAATGACAGGTTGATGGTAGTTCCCTAGTATATCTTAGTGACTTAAAGACTCATATTTTCCTTGTAATTATCTTTTCCTCCACAGAATGCAATTATGTTATTACCATATTTTCCATATTGTCCATACCAATTGTTAAAATACAATAAGCCCTGAAAATTAAAAGTAGGATTATTTTTGCCTCCGATATTAGACTGAAGTTTGAGTTGCATACTGGATCTTTAGCTCTCCTCTGCATCAAGAAAGGTTGTAAACTTTAAGATACTTGAAATTCTTTCATACTTTCTTATCACCCCAAGTGCTAGAATTCTAATCTATATTGAGAATTTATCTTAAGATCATCAGCTGCTTGCTAAGATCCTGCTGTTGTAGATGGGATTTCAGAAATTGTCTTCGGTATATTTGCTCTTGACTCTTGCATCCTATAACTGCTTGAAACAGTCAGGTTTGGTAGTGGTGCTTATTCAGTATTCCTCACAAGGTAAACTTGTAGCAAACAATCAAACTAGACCACTTAAAAATAGTGAAGCTCCAAAGAAAATTGCTATACTTGTTAATTTGTATTTGTTTAATTGTAATTGTTTGGTAAAGCATGCAGTTGACTTAGTAGATTTGATTTGTTAAAGCTATGAACATTTATATAATTTAAAGAGCGTGTGCCTTGCTTATTTTTTGTTGGCTTAGGATAAACAAGTACTTTATTTGATTTTTGTAGTCTCATGTCTTTCTGTTACAGGCACCCTGTATTAAATATTTATAGTTCACTGTTCTTTTCTAACTGCTTGTAACTTCTGAATAATTAAAGAACAGAGTTAAGGTGGAAGAAGGGCATTGATGTAGCATTCAGAATGAGAATTTCCTATAATTGTTTGACAAGTGTAAATTACATACATCTGAAAATCAACATGGAAAACTTATCAGAAGCAACAGTATGTGGCTAACAGAGGTATTTGGGTTCCCATTTTTCTCTGCCTATGTGATGACTGAGTGAAGGTAGCCTACTATTTTTTGTCTAATTTGTAAGAATTATCATCTGTAAAAATAAATTGTCACTGTTTAATTATCATTGCCATTGAAGTGATGAGGCTGAAGTAGTAACTCAGAAGATTCTGAAAGATAATCTTTGTTTAGCAAGAACTTGTTTTAAAAAGTTCCAACTTTGGTTACTTAATTCAGGAGTGAATTATGTACATGAACTCTCCATGGCACTGAAGAGTTAATATTGGTAATGGTCACTCTGGTGCTTGACAAAAAGTAACTGATCTCAAACTGTAAAAGCAGAGCAATACAGCCCGTGAAGTTCAGTGTCTTCCTTTAGAGTTACCTTATGAAAATTGTTAGTCCAATTGCCATTAGTCAAGAAGCAAATCTGAAGATAGCATTCATCAGTGACTAGAACAAAACAATCAGTTGCTGAATAGAAAGCTGCAGAGTAACGATACTTGTAAGAAAAAAAAAAAAATTACATTTTATTGCTCTTAAGCCTCAGTGTTTTACTTGAATAACCTTTAGGACATAATATTACTCCTGTGTTGTTCCTGGAAAACACTCAGCAACAGGAAAGGACACAAAAAGACACCAGGAACTTTCCAAAATAACAGATGAAAATTTTATTTAAATTTAGACAAAATACAGGAATTGGCAGGACAAGTGGAAATTAACGTTTTACCCCATCAGTGAAAGTGAAATTGTGTGATTTAGTCGTAGCATTGTGCTCAGAGTTTGGGTGGGATGACCTGTATGGATGTGTGAAAAAGTTAGTCCTTTAAATTGTATAACACATCCATGGTCAATCTGCTGCTCATTTTTCATGAGCAAAAAATTATTTGACAGTTAAGGAAATACCAGGTAGGCTACTTCTTAAAGTGGAGGAGAGACAACATATTTTTCTGCTTTCTGACTAAATGAGTTGTTTATAACAAACACAATTATTTCTGTTTGTTGGTTGCATTTGCAGCACTGAAAAATATGAATGCACACTCAACCTTGTTTTTGTCAGG